>CM042009.1:12932776-13097776 GCA_023525715.1 Cichorium intybus
CCCTCTGGTGCACTCTCTCACTTCCATTCTACATTTTCTGGCAATTTGCTTCGTATTTCCAAAAACCTCTTCATATTTCCGGCGATTGGAGATGAGAACCGTCTTTTTACACCTTCACATTCGGTAAACTATTCTCCAAACCACTTGATTTTGTGTTGGAAAATGAAATATGGAATTGATTTTGCTTTTGTGTTAGCACCACCACCACTACTGCCAGAAACAGCCTTCTGCCGCCACCAACACTGCCGAAAACCCACAAGCAACAGCCACCACCAAGTATGTTTTATTGTTTTATGCATTTTTGTTAAGTTCTTAATGGTTATGTGAAATTTCTTAATAGTTATGTGAAAGTTCTTAATATGGTAGTGCTTAATAGTTAATTGATGCATATATTGATTTGTAATATGGTTTGGAAGTGACTATGTTAAGAACTTAATTGTTAAGTACTTAACTGTTAAGTACTTAATTGTTAAGCACTTAATTTTCAAGATGTTTTGAAAATTTTAATATGCTTTGAAATATTTTTAAGTACATAATTTGATTTGTAATATGGTTTGGAAGTGGTTGTGTTAAGTACTTAATTTTTAAGTAGCTGATTGTTAAATACTTAATTTGTAAAATGTTTATTGATGTTAATTGCAGTATGTGAAGCTATAAATTTGTTTATGTTTATTGGTTGTTATTAGATATTATAATGCGATGTGTTTTTTTGTGAACACTATAAGAAAAAACATAATGGCCGATGAGGGTTATCGTCAATGAAGTGATTGAGTGCGACACTGGTGTGTAAAGTTTTATGCAATCAATAAACTCAAACCCTAAGTTCACATGCAACCTAGATTGGATCTATGTTTTCTATATTTGAACATGTAACAATAATTCTAAAGGTCAAACAAAAAATTACTAAAAGAAATAAATAAGAAAACTAACCTTAAGTTCAAATATTGGAAGCTAAGCAACACAATTGTCTTGCCTCAAATGTAGTCACACCCACCAACTAGGGTTTCGAAAATCCAGAAAGAATTAGGTATAAGTGGTGCAGACTTATAAGGGCCAGGGGTCCCTATTTATAGGCTACCAGATAACCCTTAGATATAAGTGGTGCAGACTTATAAGGGCCAGGGGTCCTTATTTATAGGCTACCAGATAACCCTTAGAGATAAACCTCATTTGACTTCAAACTTAGATAAACCCTATCTCTAAGCTATTTTCCGACTGATTGATACGCGCAAAGCGGCCATATAAACGTGCGCCGCGCGCGTCTAATTCAACTATTGAACAGTCACAAGTTTAGCCCCTGAACTATTGATTAATCTAATTAATACCTAAAAATTAATCCAATTAATTTCTGATTAATTATTAATCAAATAATAATATTTCTAATTAATATATTATCTCCATAATATATTAATAAACTATTTATTTTATTTTATTGATTTATTAATCATATAATAAATCAATACTTCCCTCTCCTGGTATTTCTACTAAACCTCTAGCTATGAGGGCAACCCAAATGGACTTTGCTACTATTAATTAGATAAATACAAATTATTATTCATGTCTTAGACATCTAATCCAACATGGTGATGGTGATACTGATTATGATACAGAGGGGTTTGATTTTGACACCTAAGTGTCTGAGGGAGAGGCTGATCATTAAAACACTTATTGTAATTTCTTTTTGTTATGGCCGATGTGATGGGCCATGGTGGAGTTGGAGCCGGGGATCCACCACCTCCTGTCCGGGGAGGCCCAGGTTGTAACACCACTTTTGATTTGGTACGTATGTGTTACACTCTAGATATTTCTAAGAAGTATGTTTAATATAAGGTGGTGTTAGTACGGTACTTTTTCGAACAAGGACCAAATTGTAAGAATTTTGGTGAAAAATGGTCATTTTTGCCAAATGACCAAACTATGGGCTAGGTTAACTTGGTCAATGACCTAGATGAATATTAAGTTTATTTATGAGGCAAAACTTTTAAACTTAAAACTTCATATTATTATTATAGCAAAAAAATTTGTATCACGACAACTTTCGGGGGTTTTAGCGACGATTTTGGATGTTGAGGGACTAATAGGGTATAAGAATCAAACTTAAGATTATAAATATCATTTAATAACCCAAAATCATTATTCTTTACCTCCTAAAGTCGGCTAAGCCTTCATCCTTCAAACCTTTGGAGAGAAATCCCGAATTTTCAAGAACTAGCTACAGAGATCGGTTGATCCCCGGAGATTCAACCGTTGGATCATCGTGAAATTTGGATCAAAGCTTCAGGAGGTCTTTATTCCGCCTTTGACCGGAGGAATCTTGATTCTTTGGTCTGGAAGTGGAGATATAGCCTACCGACTGGAACTGCAGAATTGAGGTAATTTTGATGTTATTGTAAAAGTCGCCATAAATAATCAGAGTATCGTTTTGGAGTGAAACCAATGCCATTAATTCATAAATTGAGTCTAGTATATTTTGTCCAGAGAGGTGTAAAGCGTGATTCTACCTCTAGCCTAGGTAAAATACGTATTTTTCACATACTGGTCAAATTTGGACAGATTTGATATGCAATCTTGAATAAATCGTAGTAAATTGTAGAAAAATCGTTTGGGGATGATATTGGTGTCCCTGGAAACCTAAAAAGGAGTAGTTTGCTGATAAATTGAAATCTGTATGAATAAGTGTTCTGAAGTTGAGTAAATCTGATCGTGAACAGAGGTCAAATTTCAGGGGAAAATGAATAATTTCTAAGAAAGTTGATATTGAAGTTATTTCCTCCAAGTTCACGGTTTAGGTTTTCAAGAGGGTACATACATATGATTTATAAATGGGGTTGAAAACCTAATGTAGGTCTATATTTGTCGAGGAGTGGGGACGACACCGTGTTGTACGAGCAACAGAGCTAATCGACCCGGTTTATATCGAGGTGAGTTTCTCACTACATTGTATAGATGTTATATGTGCTTTACTTTTATTTTGTGTGCTTATAAGATGTTTGTGGACAGTACCAAGTTGTGTGTATTTTATTGATATATAACTTCCTGTTATAGTTGTATGGGTTGGGGTATGGTGTGTGGTTAGTGCTAGACGTGTCTAGGTCTAGTGTGTAGAAAATACGGGCTCGACGAACTGAGCAATATAGGATAACTCGACGTACAGAGTATGCGCGGCTCTGAGTGCTGAGCGGTGGGGTTTGATTTATTGAGCAGATACGCATGACTCGACGTACAGAGTATGCGCGGCTATGAGTGCTGAGCAGAGGTGTTAGACTTACTGAGCAGATACGTATGACCCAACGTACAGGGTATACGCGGCTCCGACTGAGCAGATACGCATGGCTCGACATACAGAGTATGCGCGGCTCAAAATGCTGAGTAGAAGACTATAGTTTGGTGTACTAAGTATAGCAGGTTATGCGTGATAAATGGTAGTATTTTTCCTGTAGGGGTTAAGTATGTATGATTGATATACTATGTAGATGTTGGAACTCACTAAGCCGTGTGCTTATCCTTTTCCTATTAAATTACCATTTCAGGTTATACACGTGAAATTGACGGCTTGGCATGGCAGGTACACACTGATGCTGCTTATTGGGAATTTATATGGTAAATTGATGTTAAAATGTTTTTAAATGTTTGTAAAATATTCATTTTAAATAAGTTGTATTCTTTTAAAAACTGGGGTGTTACAAGTTGGTATCAGAGCTATAGTTTGAGAGAATCAAACTCACTTGGTGGGTTTTGATCTCAAGCTTGAGACTCAAAAGTTTTCTTTAAAGGTATTTTTACAAGAAATTAAAAGTTGTTTTTCGAGTATGAGGTTAAATGAACATTGTTGCAAAGACGCAGTGTGTACCGCCAGCCGACGTCAGTGGGGAAAAGGATTAAGTGCTTAGTCTTTGTTGATGTTTCTATTAGATATGATATATGTATGCTTGAATGTCTGCTAGAAAACGACATGTTGATGTACAGTTACTTGTTGTCTGTTGTTGTGAACTAATGCTAGTGTTGGTAGGTTGGTGAAGGAAGGTCATTAAAGTGAAGGCGGTAGGGACTAAATTGTCCTAAAATGTTTGAGTTGACCCTATTTTATGTTCCTTGTTTGGTTGTATCTGTAAGGTAAATCCTTTTTATTTGAAAGATTTTCTAATTTAATAATTGTATACAACTATGTTCGTGAAACAAACAGGGGTATATGTGTCAAAATTTTCAGTGAGAAGTGAATTGGGGACTTCAGGACAAGTCCTGGAATGGACGTGGGTAGGTGTGGAAAGTAGTAGTAGAGCTCCTACTATTGAAAGCACAGGATCCGCGTTCGAATCGGGAGTTGGTCATGAGGAATCCAATTAGCTGAGGGTGTGGGTAGTTATAAAAATATAGATACATAATAAATAAAAGTAGTAATACGTTGGTACATGTGAACCATTACTATAACTTTATATTAATACATTAAGAAAAGTTTACAGAACTACTAACCTAAACTGAAGAATCAGAAGGAAGCGAAAAAAGATCTTCTACACTCCACTCTTTGTCATCAGTAGGTCGACTTGTACCTTCTTGAGAATTTGGAAGGGGTATGTATTCAGTTATTGGAGGAGGAGCTCCAAGGTGTGGGGTCTCGATAGGGTTGGAACCCGTAACCCCATGATTATGGGCTAAAAACTGACTCGTTTGGGGAGTGTGTAAGTAGGGAAGTGATGAGGAAGGGTTCCAATTAGGAACCAGTTGGGGGTAGCTATAAGAAGGAGGAAACCAGGCTAGGTTACCTACAGAGCCTCCAAAATTCCCCTCACTCGAAGACTCGAGTAAACCAGGGTTAATACTACTCATACCAGAATTAGATGGCAGAGATTGCTGTTGTGTATGAGTTCTTGATGAAGTTTCCCCCTTTTCCTGAATTTTTCTTTTCCTAAATACAACCTTATGAGCAGCTTGTATCAGTTTCTTTGTGCCGTCTGTTAGACCCGATTGTGATCCTTCAATTATTGCTTCTTTCTCCCTTTTTAGATTGGGTATTAAATCTTTCGATAATCTTGCTGCTCCGCTAAACTCGTTACCAAATTCCTGTGACACAAATAAATTTAGTAATTACAATTTTATGATATAAAGGAATTAAAAACAAAAATGTAGTTCTTTACCTCAGCACGATCAATAAGGGTTTGCAAACTCGTAAGTTGTCGTTGGGGCCAATGATTGATACCTAATTCTCTACAGCGTTTTTTTAATTGTGTCGTTCCAATGTTGAGTTCCTTCGCAGCTTCCTCAATTGGTTTATTAAAGTGTTCAGCTATTATTTCTCTACTTAATGAGTGTCTGAAACCTCTTCTAGTGCCAGCTACTGTGGTTGTCGGAATCAGAAGATTGAATTCAAATGTACTATTAATATTTGGGATCATTTGAACATGATCCTGATTTTCTGAACCAAATATGGACATTGATTCATTAAAATCGGTAGCTATCGGTGGTAATTGTACGTTTTCAATCATGGACTCAGGATTTTGAAATCCTTCTAAGTTTCTCTGAATCACCTGAAGGTGATTTTGATATTGAAAACCAACCCCAAGTTCGGGATTCATTTCAATATTGATGTTATGAGTTGTTTGTAATTGACTTTCATTCTGAATGTCAGTCATGAATCCTTGATTCATGGGGGTGATCTCACTACTCGTTGATGGTACGTCGATGAATGGGTTGTAGCCAGATAGATCATCCACAGATGGGTCTACGAATAACAATTGTCAGATGATAAAACAAAATTGAATATTCATAGAAGCAATCATTTAAAGAATTTAACCGGGTAGAAGGTATGGAGTCTGACCGAGTGTGAAGTCTAAAGGTGCATGCATTGGATCTTCTGAGTTAATGTTTAGCTCGGGAAAAATTTCTGGTTCATCGTTGAGTGGCTCTATAGGTAGTATATCTGGAAGACTGTACCATAATTTAAAATCAAACAAAACATTCGAAAGATAATCGAAGTATGAATGATAGATGTCAAGAATGTTAGAGTCACCGAACTCTGTTAAGAATGCTTGGTTTGAAGTACTCTCTCCTTGCGGAAGACCAGGTCCAGGGTTCGACAGATCGCCCATTGAAGATCTGTTTTCCATGACTCAGCTTTAAATATGAGTTCGTTTACGAACAAACTATTGATAAGAGAGGATGAGACTGAAAATGAAGGTGGAAATGAATGATACTACATACCTGTATGTATATATATAGCATCTTGCAGCTGGAACCGAAAGGACATATTGAACTGAAGGGACACCTCATGTTTTAATGTCAAAATTCAAATTAACTACAGTAGGTGCGACTCTTCACTACCCTGAGTGTCGTTTTATTTTCAAAATTCGCTGCTTGACTCCGGTGATAACGGGATATTGAAGAGACTTTTTGGATTAAAGGTGAATAAAGTGGTGTCGTTTACTGATTACTTAATTCACAGACTGGTGTAGGCTGTTGATTATTAGTGATGTGATGTCACATAAAAACAAAGTGCAGGACCTATCTGTTAACATTAGAGAGGTATTGAGCTTGACTTATTTTGACTTTTCATCCCGTGTTGGACTCTAGGTCTAATGGGCTAAAGCTTAACATATTTGGGCTCATGTCGTTGGGCTAATAGTTATGGGCAAATTAATAGATCAATATAGAAATGGAGTTTGGGCTAATGCATTCACAGACTACTGTTGGTGCTGAATTTCGGGGACGAAATTCTTATAAGTGGGGGAGATTTGTAACATCCTAATTTTATTAACGTTAATTGAATTTTTAGTTTATCTAAAATTCGTTTTCGTTAAAAACGATTTAAGGAATTTAATTCGATTATTACGACGAATAATAATAATAATAATAACTTAATTATATTAGTTTGGGGGTGGGTTATGACAATTTGTAAAGCTTAAATGAGATTTAATGCGAATATGAGCTAATAGAATTTATTGTATCAAACCCCAAGGGCCAATCTTGCCAATTCATTTAAGTTGCATGGGCTTCATATTATTTTTTTTTCTCCTGGATTAGTGATCACGAGAGAATGGGGTTAGTAGTTCGTAGACACGGGGTACCATCCTCCATTATATCCGACCGAGACAGCCAATTTATTTCTCGGTTTTTGGCAGAGTCTCCAAGAGCAGTTCGGGTCGAAAGTTTTGATGAGTACTGCCTATCATCCTTAGACCAATGGGCAAGGCGAAAGTACTATACAAATATTGGAGGATATGCTTCGTGCGTGTGTTATAGATTTTGGTGGGAGGTGGGAGGATCACTTGGTGTTAGTGGAATTTGCATATAATAATATTTATCACTCCAGCATTCAGATGGCACAATACGAAGCATTATACGGAGCACTGTGCCGTACTCCGACCTGTTGGACAGAGTTAGGAGAAAAGCCGTTAGGATAAAAGCCGTTAGCACAGTGGCGATACCATAAGGGTTCTGATGTGATTTGGGAAACCGAAGAGGAAATGAAGGCGAAGTACCCCTAGTTGTTTGTTTGATTCCGAGGACGGAATCTTTTGAAGGAGGGGAGAACTTGTAACACCACTTTTGATTTGGTACGTATGTGTTACACTCTAGATATTTCTAAGAAGTATGTTTAATATAAGGTGGTGTTAGTACGGTACTTTTTCGAACAAGGACCAAATTGTAAGAATTTTGGTGAAAAATGGTCATTTTTGCCAAATGACCAAACTATGGGCTAGGTTAACTTGGTCAATGACCTAGATGAATATTAAGTTTATTTATGAGGCAAAACTTTTAAACTTAAAACTTCATATTATTATTATAGCAAAAAAATTTGTATCACGACAACTTTCGGGGGTTTTAGCGACGATTTTGGATGTTGAGGGACTAATAGGGTATAAGAATCAAACTTAAGATTATAAATATCATTTAATAACCCAAAATCATTATTCTTTACCTCCTAAAGTCGGCTAAGCCTTCATCCTTCAAACCTTTGGAGAGAAATCCCGAATTTTCAAGAACTAGCTACAGAGATCGGTTGATCCCCGGAGATTCAACCGTTGGATCATCGTGAAATTTGGATCAAAGCTTCAGGAGACCTTTATTCCGCCTTTGACCGGAGGAATCTTGATTCTTTGGTCTGGAAGTGGAGATATAGCCTACCGACTGGAACTGCAGAATTGAGGTAATTTTGCTGTTATTGTAAAAGTCGCCATAAATAATCAGAGTATCGTTTTGGAGTGAAACCAATGCCATTAATTCATAAATTGAGTCTAGTATATTTTGTCCAGAGAGGTGTAAAGCGTGATTCTACCTCTAGCCTAGGTAAAATACGTATTTTTCACATACTGGTCCAATTTGGACAGATTTGATATGCAATCTTGAATAAATCGTAGTAAATTGTAGAAAAATCGTTTGGGGATGATATTGGTGTCCCTGGAAACCTAAAAAGGAGTAGTTTGCTGATAAATTGAAATCTGTATGAATAAGTGTTCTGAAGTTGAGTAAATCTGATCGTGAACAGAGGTCAAATTTCAGGGGAAAATGAATAATTTCTAAGAAAGTTGATATTGAAGTTATTTCCTCCAAGTTCACGGTTTAGGTTTTCAAGAGGGTACATACATATGATTTATAAATGGGGTTGAAAACCTAATGTAGGTCTATATTTGTCGAGGAGTGGGGACGACACCGTGTTGTACGAGCAACAGAGCTAATCGACCCGGTTTATATCGAGGTGAGTTTCTCACTACATTGTATAGATGTTATATGTGCTTTACTTTTATTTTGTGTGCTTATAAGATGTTTGTGGACAGTACCAAGTTGTGTGTATTTTATTGATATATAACTTCCTGTTATAGTTGTATGGGTTGGGGTATGGTGTGTGGTTAGTGCTAGACGTGTCTAGGTCTAGTGTGTAGAAAATACGGGCTCGACGAACTGAGCAATATAGGATGACTCGACGTACAGAGTATGCGCGGCTCTGAGTGCTGAGCGGTGGGGTTTGATTTATTGAGCAGATACGCATGACTCGACGTACAGAGTATGCGCGGCTATGAGTGCTGAGCAGAGGTGTTAGACTTACTGAGCAGATACGTATGACCCAACGTACAGGGTATACGCGGCTCCGACTGAGCAGATACGCATGGCTCGACGTACAGAGTATGCGCGGCTCAAAATGCTGAGTAGAAGACTATAGTTTGGTGTACTGAGTATAGCAGGTTATGCGTGATAAATGGTAGTATTTTTCCTGTAGGGGTTAAGTATGTATGATTGATATACTATGTAGATGTTGGAACTCACTAAGCCGTGTGCTTATCCTTTTCCTATTAAATTACCATTTCAGGTTATACACGTGAAATTGACGGCTTGGCATGGCAGGTACACACTGATGCTGCTTATTGGGAATTTATATGGTAAATTGATGTTAAAATGTTTTTAAATGTTTGTAAAATATTCATTTTAAATAAGTTGTATTCTTTTAAAAACTGGGGTGTTACACAGGTGGCCATCAGATGGATGGTAAGTCTTATTATATTTTTTATTTACTGCATTTATTCATTTATTATAACTATCGTGACTAATATGTTTAAATTGTAATTGCAGTTGTACCACAAAGAATAACAAGAAGGAATGCGAAAAAACTTCAGATGTCACTACAGATCGCAAAACTAAGGAGGCCATTGAGTATACCATTTGATAGACATATTATATTTACCCCGGTTGGTGTACCGAATAATTTCTTCGTTCGTGAGGTGGGGATATACATGTGGCGGAACATTGCTTTGGATAAAAAAAGTTTGAAAAAAAGTTTTCAATGCCAAGAAGCATGCCTTGCTAGAGCATCTCAGGGTAAACTATTTATATAATTATATTTTTTATGTTCCTTTTTTATTTGTTTTTTACTTGACTAACTTTTTTTTTTACTTAGCTAACTTTATTTTGATTTCTAGGGAACATTCGTGATAGATGAGATTGAGCAAGATCCTGAGCATCCTTCGTTGTTGAGTGGTGTTTGATGTGGTGCTAACTAAGCGGTATAGAGACCGAAAAGCCTATGCAAAAAAAATATTTTAGTGCTAGAGGAGGGTATGATAATATAGACGAAGCTAGAGTCAACCCCCCCAATGGTATGACTACCGAAAAATGGAACAAAACTATAGAATTTTTCCTACACAGATACACATTGAAGTCATTCGGTATGTAACAAACAAACCCGTCAAAAATAGAAATACACAAATCATGGGGAGGGGGACAAGCACATATAGTAGCGTTTGTTTCAAAAATGTAATGCTTTATATATATATATATATATATATATATATATATATATATATATATATATATATATATATATATATATATATATATATATATATATATATATATATATATATATATATATATATATATATATATATATATATATATATATATATATATATATATATATATATATATATATATATATATATATACATATATGTGTGTGTGTGTGTGTGTTTGTGTGTGTGTGTGTATAAATTAAAATCTAACTTTTTATATTAAACAGAATAAAAACAGACCATATCAATTCCGTGATGCTCATACCGGTAAAGATGGGACATGAGACAGTAACATGTCCCGTCAACAATATGTAATTGTTTATATATATATATATATATATATATATATATATATATATATATATATATATATATATATATATATATATATATATATATATATATATATATATATATATATATATATATATATATATATATATATATATATATATATATATATATATATATATATATATATATATATGATGCCTTTAGTGACTAACTTTTTTTATTTATGTATGTAGCTTGATTGAGAACGCGGGTTTCAATTACAAGGTGAACCCTCACCCGGATAATCGAAGGATGTCGAGATCTTTGAAAAGGTGTTGGGTGCTGGACACGAACATATCAACGGGTTGGCCGCAAAACTCCTTCGACAAGACCGCGTTGCTATAATAAATGTCAATCATCTCAAGCAGCAACACCTACACAGGTAAATATTAATTGTTAAGTACTTAATACTTTGGTAATATGTTGGTTTACATATGTTGATATTTTTGTAAATTGTAGTTTGTTTTAACTAACAATATACATTTGTATTCATTTGAAGGATGACTTTGCACGAATGCTTGCGAATCCAAAATATATAGATTTATTGGCGCAAATGATGCATGGGTATTCGACAGAACAAGGTGGATGAACGAGCAATGGTTCCGGGAATGTGGTGGACGAAGATGACGACTCAGATTAACTATTTTTATTTATTTTATGTTTCTTGACTCTTTTAGTTTGTGTAAACGATATTACTTTGTTTTGTTTCACGTTTTCAATGTTAATATGTTTGTATTTTAGACTAACTGGTTTGGATCATTTAAGTAGTTTGTATAATATTTGCAGTTTTTATATTTTTCTGATAATTTTTTATTCACTTATATATGCTTTTAAAAAAAAGTATTAGCAGCGACTATCATTACAGGCGATACCCAGTACTGGCGACTTGCACTGCCGGTGACACGTCATCACCGGAGACTGAGCAACCATTAGTGGCGACATCAATAGCGGCGACTCTTTAGCGACAATATATGAGCAATAGCGACGTTTTTTAAACGGCGACTAATACTTTTACCGGCGATTTAGAGGCTCTTTACCAGCGACATATCTCGCCGCTAATACTAACATATATTGTAGTGTACCAATTAGTTCGTCTCAATACCTAGCAAATAGAATGGAGGTGCTTAAAAGAGATATGCATAACAACCTTTGTGCGGATTTAATGGAACATATATACAATGTGCACGTACCAAATAATATAGAAGTACCCAAAGAGGACGAGGATTAAGAGTGACAGGGGCGGACCCAGGGGGTTCTCCGTGTGCACGTGCCCCCCTGAAATTTGACTCTGTAGTGTAAAAAAAAATTATATATAGGTGCCCCTCCTGAAATTTTTTTTATATATAGGTGCCCCCATGTCCATTTTTTCTGGGTCCACCACTGAAGAGTGATGTAATTAGTTTTGTTTTATTTATTTATTTAATTTTTAATTTTGTAGTTTAACTTATTATATTTTTAAATTATTAGTTTTTTAATGGAAAATTTATTTTGAATTAATCTTCTTTTTATTTTATAAACAAGTTAAAACAGGTAATGCAAGATGACATTTCGTGGATGCAAATGGAGGTATGAAAGAAGTATCTAGATGCTTAGTTGACTGTAAAAAAAAAAAATGAAAAGTATAAAATAACCATATCGCTCAACCTTACCAATTCGAACATCCAGATGAGACAAAGAAAAAATATATATACATATTATGTAATGTTAACCTTTGAAGATTTGGCAAAAGAGAAGATATATGCTTATTTTAATATTGATTTAGCATCATCAATTACGTAGCCTGCATATTGTTGATAACCTGAAAATTACACACTATAATTTTAGAGTAAGGGTTAAAAATAAATAATTAAACATATAGAAAAAGATTTTGGTGATTTATAAATACATAAAAAATCTGTTTTGGTTTACAACTTTAACCCAATTTTATTATATTCATAAGTAGAGGGTCGCTGATTGGCATCACGTGCGTGACACACTTGATGGAGATTCAAATTGCTTCGAGTTTAAAACATTATCACAAAATTCCACTGTGCAGTGTGCACCCACTAAGACTAGAAATCATATGCCACTATAAATACCGAACACCGGTGTCAAGCACTTGCAACACAAAATACAAAAAATAAAAAGTGTCAACTACAAGAAAGAAGAAAGCTAAGACAATCAAAAATGATTCACGTTGGAGAAGATGAAACCCTAAGAAAAGGTCCATGGACTGAACAGGAAGATGTTCAGTTGGCTGTATACGTGAACATGTTCGGCGATCGCCGATGGGATTTCATAGCAAAAGTTTCAGGTTTGAAGGTGGCGGGAGATACAAATATCAAAATTTAGGTCTAGGGTTACCATTTTTGTTCCTGGAGAAGCCAACAAAAGAATATTTTTTCACGAAAGTTTTTTTAACTTTTTTTTCTGCCCTTGTGTTCCACCCCAAATAAATCTTTTTTGGGGGAACTATTTTTGGTGAAATTTTACGTTTATCAGGTTTAAAAAGAACCGGAAAAAGTTGCAGACTGAGATGGGTGAATTATCTGCATCCGGGGTTGAAAAGAGGGAGGATGACCCCTCATGAAGAGAGGCTAGTTCTTGAATACCATTCTAAATGGGGAAACAGGTTTGATCAATCTATTTTATTTTATTAATTTATTCTTCAAATTTGATATTGCTTAATAGTATAATTATATGGTTTTGTTCTTTATTCTTTTTTAATGGTTGCCGATAATTCTATCACGTCTTAAAGTTTATATGCTGATTCATTATTGATGTATATATATGCTTTAGTTTATTATTCTTGAACAGGATTTACTTTAAGTTTATTTGAATGATTTAATTGATTTAAATCACATCATTCCCTAAACTTTGGGGCCACAAAAGTTGTCGGTAAATCATATGTTGTTTGAATCTGTGATTTAGTATAACTATATTCAAGAGTATGTTTTTAATTACGAATAATGCTCTTTTAAATTTAGTTTATGCAATACATATGCTTTATATTGTTAACCTGTATATGCATGTTTATCATATTAGGCTTTATGTTATGATGTATCTGTTATCTGAAATATGTCTGAATTTTTGGAAGTTTAAATTTCAAACATTTATTTCGTTAAACATAACGTGTATACCGTGATTAAAAAATGCAGATGGTCAAGAATTGCTAGAAAATTGCCTGGACGTACAGATAATGAGATCAAGAATTATTGGAGGACTCATATGAGGAAAAAAGCTCAAGAAAACAAAAGGGTGTCGTCATCTCCATCTTCATCCTTCTCTAACAGCTCTTCTTCCTCGTCAATCTGTACTAATGATCCCACAGTTGATTCAATGCCCATGACTGAGACCAAAGAACGAAGCTTTTATGACACTGGAGGAATCGAAATGGTGCCTGCCCCTAGAGGCAAAAACAACACCACCTTAATGAAGCATAATAAGGATACTAGTGAAGAACAAGAGAGGATCTATTCGATAGACGAGATATGGAAAGATATAGATTTATTAGAAAACGATGGTTTTATACCAGTTTTTGATCCTTATAGCGACGTTACGCCTTCTCAGATATGGGATTATTCTCTCAACAATTTTTGGATGATGGGTGGTGATCAACAAGAGTTTGGTACGGATATGTTTTTCCCGGCAACAAGCGAGCTGTTAACTGGCTAACTTAATTAGGGTATTTCATTATTGATTTGATGGTCGTAGATGCAATAATTTCCTTTAGCTAAGGTAGTTTGTAAATATCTTGTTAAGGGGTCATGTTAAACTATGTGTGTGTTATATTGACTAAATAACCATTGTAATTATCTTATGCTTGGTTATCCTAAATCTTATACCGTTATACTTACTCTCATAATAAACTTCATTAATAATAATAATAATAATAATAATAATAATAATAATAATAATAATAATAATAATAATAATAATAATAATAAACAATTAAAAAAACGATGCAAAATGGGCCGATCTGATTTAGGGTTTGAACTTTAGTTAACATTGGTCTAAAGTCTAAGCAAATCAAAATTATATATGTACAAACTTCATAAGGAGCTAGTCAATCAAAAATCTAAAGCTCGATTTCATAAAAAATTATTCATTGCAAATAATTAATAACAATTGATTTTAACCAAAAGAATCCTAACAAGTTAAAACTTGATTGTAAGTATCACCGTGTCAAAACATTTAATAATATATATATATATATATATATATATATATATATATATATATATATATATATATATATATATATATATATATATATATATATATATATATATATATATATATATATATATATATATATATATATATATATATATATATATATATATATATATATATATATATATAATCCTTTTTAGAAAAGGAATAAGTTGTGATAAGGTGAGGACTAATTTGCTTTTAATGGCAAGTGAATGCCTTGTCCACTATGGGAGGTTTGGAGTATAAGAGAGCAACTTGTTCCACTTGATATGGTAAAGTCGATTTTAGTTAAGTGGAATGATTAGTATGTGTTAGGTTTCATACGGTGTAAGCAACTATTATGACAAAAAGGTGATTTTCACTTTAGAAAATTGCATATCAAATTTAATTATATTTATTTTATTATGATTTAACTATATTTATAATAATAACGTTTCCAATCCAACATTAAATTTATGTTTTACACTATTTTGATTGAATCCGATCCAACATTAATATTACATCAAACTTGGTGTTACAGTTATTATTTATAGGTTATTATATTATTTATCAAAATCAAGTATAATATTAAACTTTCACCCGTACAAATTGTCGGTGGCGGACATAGGGGGTGTTTGCTGCTACCCCTCAAATTTTTTGGTATAATGTAAAATTTTTGGGAAATTTTTCATCGTGGTGTAAATTTTCCGGTGTACTACCTCAAAACTATTGTGTGCTACCCTTGAGATTTTGTTCTGCATCCGCAACTACAAATTGTTGATTCAACTTTTATCTTATTTATTTGTTAGTTTATTATTTAATAATAATAACCTATACTTGATATTGTTATTTATGATATCTTATTATAAATTATACTAATTAATATTTTAATAATAATAACCTATATTTAATAAACTGTCAACAACTAGTGACAACTTTTTGGCATATTTTCGTGGCAGATTTTCAATAAAGACCTTTAGTGAGGAATTACTATGAAAGCAATTACTGACAAATTACTAACAGATTATTTTATTTTAACGATAAAATTCTCCTACTAATCCATCAATCTAGTTTAGATATATTTTTTCATGATCTTGATTTCAAACTTTTGAAAAAACATTAAAATCCAAACTTTTCTATGTTTGGTAAGAAAATTTTAATATAACAAACATCAATCTAGTTTCTGAGTAGTTTCAACCACAGATAATAAACATAGATCTAAAAAAATTCATGAAATCTAAAACCCATGGTTTAGATATATTTTTAGGATCCTTGATTTCTCAATAAATGATAAATAGCATAATAAGGGCAATTATAACAAGTATCTAGAACATTAAAGAGTGAATGAAGATAAGATCAATAAATAAGTAAAAGCTTGAAATATTCATTAATGGATTCTTGCAATCCACAAATAAAATAGCTTTATGTACAGACTTTACAAAAAACATTACTAAAGCAAATTACTGTTGATATATTGTAGAAAAAATGTAGAAAAAATGTAAAGTACTAAATCAGTGAAAAATAAATGGCAAATTTAAAAAAAAACACTAACTTTTAAAAAAAAATCGATTTTGACACTGTGTTATTTTTTTCTTGATTAAGTCATTAAGTTTCTAATTTTTTCCAATTAAGTCACTATATTTTCAATTTTGACCATTTGACCGGTCAACCCGGTAGCCAGCTGAGGTGGCATGATGATGTATCAGTCTTTCATGATTAGGGGTGACAAAAAGTCTCGTAGGACCCTGGTTCTGCGGGACCCCAATTCCTTACAGGGGTGTTTTTTTCAAAAATTCGGGAGCTGGGGCGGGGGCGGATTTCACTCCCGTTTGATTTTCAGGGTCGGGGTCAGGAGCAGGCGATTCCGTCCCGAAACATCCGCGGGGCCCCGTTTGTATATAAACATAATATATATTATTAAATTATTAGCGATTTTGGGGTCGTGATCGGGATCGGGGGAAAACGTTGTTTTTCGAGTCCCAAACAGGAAAACGGGGGCGGGAGCGGGATTAAGTTCGGAATTCGGGGGCGGGATCGGAGGCAAGGAAACGGGGGAATTTGGGATCAGGGTCGGAATCGGGGGAAACGGGGGAACTCGGGAGGGGGCGGGGGAGCCTATTTCCGGTCCCGTTTGGTCCTGTTGTCATCCCTATTTATGATGCAATGCTGACATTGCATGCTGACATGGCACCCAAGTGTCAAAATTGAAAACATAGTGACTTAATTGGAAAAAAATTAAAAACTCAGTGACTTAATTGAAAAAAAAATAACACGGTGTCAAAATTATTTTTTTTAAAGTTAGTGTCTTTTTTGGAATTTGTCCTATATTTTTTTAAAAGTATAAATACGTCTTTTTACGTTTTTTGTAGTATAAATATATTTTTTACAAGTTCGTTCGTGTATGTTTGTTCATTTAGAAGTATAAATACGTGTTTTACGTTTCGTTCGGTTATGTTGGTTTAAGTTCACTCGTGTATGTTTGTAAAAGCATAAATACGTCTTTTACGTTTCGTTCGGTTATGTTGATTTAAGTTTGTTCGTGTATATTTGTTCATTTAGAAATATACATACATTTTTTATGTTCGTTTGGTTAGAAATATAATACATTTTTAGAAATATAAATATATTTTTAGAAGTATAAATACGTATTTAGAAGTATAAATATATATTTCTATGTTTTTTTAGAAGTATAAATATATTTTATGTTTTTTTGGAAGTATAAATATATTTGTTATATGTTAAAATATGTTTTTTTAGAAATATAAATACAAATTTTTATGTTTTTAGAAGTATACATACATATTTCAAGAATATAAATGTTTTTTTTGAAATATAAACACATATTTTACGCTTTTTAAATTATATATATATATATATATATATATATATATATATATATATATATATATATATATATATATATATATATATATATATATATATATATATATATATATATATATATTTTCTTTTTTATTTATGATCTTTCTTATTTACCTTTAAGGCATCCTATTCTCCGTTTTGAGTTTCTTTTGGAATCGTCTTCTTTTTAAAAAGATCTTCTCCCTTGTTCTTCCCTCCTCCTATGATCTTGACCTGCAAAGTTATTTCCGAAAGCTCCCACTATGACTAAAAAGCTCCCAATAGGCCACGTAGCCGCTTATATTATAATAAAGTAAGTAGGAAGGAGCGGAAAGCTACTCGACCCGACGGGAGAGGCGCCAAAAGGAAACTGGTTCACCTTCTCTCCTCCGTTACAATATGGGTCGTTCCCATCCCGGATGAAAATATTCCAAAACTTAATTGGTATTGGTGTACTGGCTATTCTTGTTTACAAATACTTATTTTTATGTTTATAGAAATATAAATACGTTTTGTATTGGATATAATCACGTATCGTATCAATTAAAATCATGTTTATAATGAAAAAATATTGAAAAACAGGCTTGAACTCGTTTTATAATACGTCTTTTATTTATGTATACATGTTTATATGCAAAAAATGTATTTATATTTTTAAAACCATAAAAATATGTATATATTCTTTTGAAAATGTATCTATACTTCTATAAACATAAAAATATGTATTCATACTTGTAATATATATATATATATATATATATATATATATATATATATATATATATATATATATATATATATATATATATATATATATATATATATACTTTTAAAATCGTAAAAAGACGTATTTATTCTTTTTAAAAGTGTAGGGAAAATTTCAAAAAAGACACTACTTTTCAAATAAAAATCGATTTTGACACTATGTTATTTTTTTCAATTAAGTCACTAAGTTTTTTATTTTTTCTAATTAAGTCACTATATTTTCAATTTTGACACATGGGTGCCACGTTAGCATGTCATGTCAACATTGTTGGATTAGGCATCTAAGTCATGACTTTATGTTTATATTTATCTTGATAATTGAAGCAAAGTCCATTTGGGTTGCCCTCATAGCTGGAGGTTAGGATAGAGTTCAGTAGAGTAAAAAGGTTGATTTATTAATTGTTTAATAAATCAATATAATTAATTAAATGGTTTATTAATATATTTAAGTGTTAATATATTAATTATAAACTATAATAATTAATTAAGATTTAATCTAGAATTAATTGGATTTAATTCAGTGATTAAATTAATTAATTAAAGGTGCAGGGACTGGTTATGTAATTATTCAATAGTTGAATACTGACTGGCCAGTGGACAGGGACCAAAAGTGGCACCAACTATGGAGGCTTCTCCATAGGTGGCGAAACCTTAATCAGGGTTTAAGAGGTCTGGTCCAAGTGGTCAACAGGCTTGCCCACTAAGGAGGCTCCTTAGGGTTTCAGCTGTAACCCTTGGAGGCTATAAAAGGAGGCACCTGGCTCCTCCTTTTCTGCGCCATTTTTTCACTCTAAGATTACTTTGCTGGACTCTTTTCTCCATTGCTTGGGTGTGACTTCATTGAGGCAGGATCTCTTTGCTGCTAGCTTCAAGAACAAGATCAAAAGGTTGGTTTTTCTCAGTTTTGAGCTTTAGAAATAAATTGTTTCCTTTAGGTTTTAGTTTATTATCTTCATAGAAGAAAACATACATTATCTTAGGGTTGCATGTGAACCATAGGAATTATTTGTTCATTGATTGCATAGAAAACCCTTCAGTGGTATCAGAGCATAGGCTTGTTTTCTTATGTTTGATATAAACTGCATAAACTGTTTTGTGCCTTGGTGTTTTTGCGATGAACACTCCAAGGAATCTCCTTGGATCGACTTCTAGGCTAGGGTTTCCTAACCCTAGCCGCCAAGCCCCATGGTCCCCCATATTTGCTTGATTTACTTGCCTTTTATAAGTAGGTTGTTATTTTGGTAACTAATTGGATTAATAAAATAACTAGAACTCTTATGTGTTGGCTTGTAAAATTTTTGAACCATATAGGGACCAAGATAGAAAAATTAATTTGATTAATTTAATAAAATCTATATTAGATTTAATTAGTTTAATTAATTATTAATTAAAAGATCAATTAAATCAGTTTAAAGAATTAATTTAAATTTTCGAAAAATAGTTTAAAATTTGTGAAAATTAAGAAATAATTAATTCTAAAATATTTTAATAAGATTAAAATATATCTTATATATTTATGATTAAAAGTTAATATTTATATATAAGATTAAATGGTTAGTCTTACCGTTAGCAGGCCTCATTCACAAAACTGTCCTATAAAGAGGGTATAAGGCGACTGCCTATAAAATGGCTGTCTAATGGGTATCTACTCTTACCCACCGCTCTCCTGGTCAGTCGAGTGTCGTTAGCCGAACGGGTTTGATAGAACCGCTAAGCCTCTTAAAAGTATAATGCTATAATTGAAAGTACTAGAACCTTGAACAAAAACCCAATCTAGTTACTTTAGGTTAAAAAATGTGAATTGGTGCTAATCCATGGAATTGCACATTGCACTTTGTGGAACGTTGGTGGAGCGTTTGTGGTTTACCGGCATGCCAACTGGGGTCCGCAAAGAGTCGCAATGGGTTTCTCGATTTTGTCATTATTAACGGAGCGTGTGTGGTTAACCGGCACGTTAATTAGAGATGACAATTGACTTCGAGAGTACCTAGCAAATTTGCATGGTTATTCACACCCGGTTTGTGATTCTCAGCATCCCATTCACAAACAGTGGGGCACATCCGAGACTAAACATGCCATTGAACTGTTCTATGTGTCTCAACAAATCTAGGAATTTCATGAGATGAAATTGATAAGTGTATTATCTACCTTAATAACCATTGTGTTGTGATTACGGCATCCCTCTTCACACCATAGTTGGGGTATTTTGGGTCCTAGCCTTAATAAATAATATATTGGGTAATTATTTAAAAGGATTAATTAAACTAATAAAATTCTGTTTATTGTAGATGTCTGAATCAAGTGTCTATTCTCCTCTCTCTCCTCCTTCACCCATTTCTGAAAGCATCAGAAAGCACCTGCTAAACATGGAAAGGCTGACTGGCCTTAACTGTAAGGAATGGCTTCGCAATTAGATATTGGTTCTCGTTATTGCTGGCAAGCTTCATCTCACCGAGTATCCGATCCCGGTTCCACAGAAACAAGTCATCATAAAGAGTTTTTGTGATAAGCATGACTTCTTAGTTGATGAATCCGAAAAGATTCGTGACCTCATGCTATTGACCATTGTCCCTGAGTTCCACAAGGATTTTGAATCCTTGGGGCCATATGAGTTAATGCAGTTGGTTGAGGAAAGGTTCCAAAAACCAATTGAAGAGGAACGAGCTAAGATCTTCAAAACACTTGTAGTGTGCAAGCTAAAAGAAGGAAGTAGCATCGATTCGCATGTCCTTCAGATTGAAGCTTACATAGGAGAATTGTACAAACTTGGTTATTCCATGAGTCAAGAGATGAGTGTAAACATTCTGCTCGCTTCGTTGACTAGTAAGTATGATCTGTTCATGCAGACGTATAGAAAGGAAGACCAGAAAAAGACTCTTATGGAAATGCGTCCACTATTGACTTTATACAAGTCACTCTTGGATAGGCATAACTCCAATGGTTTAGCTACTTCTGGATCAAGTCCAGTGAAAAGACGCAGCAAGAAACGATCCAGATCGTCTGGACGAGTCTTAAACTGGGAATCCACAGAATCGGATACAGTCGCGGAAAGATTGGAAGAGGCTCCAAAGTCACAAAAAAAAACTTTTGAAAGCTCAGGTATATCTAAAAAACATCAAAACTCATGTTCCATAATTCCTTGATGCATAATGTGACAATCACATTTTGGTTTGTATGCAGGGAATCAGTAAGGTACGGGACTCTGGCGCATAGGAGCACATTTGGATTGGATTTCCAGCTCATGCAGTTTTGAAGTTTAGTTATATATTAAATCATGTTATTAGCTTATTAGATGCATTTGAGATTGTCTGTCACATAATACATTGTTCAAGGATTTTTTTTTAGTAAAATTGTCAATTTTCTTTTAACACATGTTGTTTGAATTATCCTTGAAATGTTGTATGAATGTGTTGAATGCATGATTAGTAATAACTTTAATGTCGATGCATCCAAAGTGTTTGGATTCAAGAATTGTGTTCCTTATGATTGTTAAAGTGAATATTATAAGAATCAATTCAACCAAAGGTCCAGTTGGACAGGACTTTGGAATCATTTGACTTAGATTCACATGATGAATTGAGCTCTTAATGTGTAAAGAAATGAATCAACCAAAGATCCAGTTGGACATGACTTTAGAATCATTTGACTTAGAGCCAGATGATGATTAAGTTCTTTATAAAGCACAAATGGCAAGAAATAAATCACCCAAATATCCAGAGGATAGGACTTTGGAATTAGTTAACTTAGAGTCAACTGAAGATTGCAAGTCTTGACCAAGATTAACAAAGTCATAAAATTTACATAGAGATGTAAAAGACATCAAGATCAGGAGCAACGAACACATCAGTTACTGTGTATTACTCGAATCTCCAAATAGAACATAATTGTTTGTACTTCGCGATATTTGTCATTCAGAATGACGAATATGGCTACGCTTATCAGAATAAGCGATTGAATTGAAACCTTGAATAGTTCAAGGACTTCAAAAGAAGTACAAGATCCACAGAACTTGAATGACAATATAAGCTGGGAAAATGTTTCACAGTTTATTTTCTTCCGAGAACATTAATAGTTATAATGTGTCTTAGGGAAGATGATGGAGCATTGGTCGAAACAGTTCGATCCTCGATATATGGGATACATTGTCAATCAGTTTCCAATAAATTGAATACTATACCAGTCAGACCATATAAACCATATTCCAACCACATCCATCGACTAAGTAGGTTTTGCAGACACTGTCTGAAATGTAAAGTTGGGATCGTCCCACTTGTACATTGGAAGTACAGGGTCCTGTAGTGTTCGTCTGAACCTCATGACTAGCCTGAACCTGATCAGAAATGTCATTTCACTGGCTATCCCGCTGTACCTGGAAAAAAATGGGGCTCTTTTAGAAAGAACTCATGTTCTAAGGAAACAGTGGGAGTTGGGACAGTCCTGAATGAGTTCAGGATTAGCCAAGTGAAATAACCTTTAGTCATCACTAGGCTTAGAGCAGAAATCAGATTTTTTGTACTGACATAATATTCTCTTGACCAGTAGTACTGATCACCATCGTAAGTAGTTATGATCGGGGAGACATACCGATTGGTGGTAAAACACTATAGTTGGTACGGATTATCAATCCGACTACTTGGAAGCATTGGTGAGCCCGGTTGCTGCCAATTAAGAGAACCTTAGAACAAGATACAGTTTATGTAACAGTTTGATTGATTCTACACCTGGTCTAAAAACTAGTGGGAGTAATTGAATCATCAAAAGAAACCAACATGGACAGACACGTACCTTTAGAACATTTGGTTGAGTGAGACGATACTCAGAGTCAAATAATTGACTCCGAGAGAAGCACTCTCAATAGAAGATGAAATCCGAAAGGATACTGCATATTGCAAGTCGTTAGTGGAGCGCGTGTGGATCACCGGCACACTAATGGGGACTCACAAAGAGTATGCCAGTATAAAGGTACGTGGGCCCGGGATTACCCCATGGGCATCTCGCAAGAAAGGATATTCAGATTCTCAAAATATGCCAAATGATTGGATTTTGAGAAAGGGCTGAAAGATATCCATTAAGATGTCAGAAAGGTTTGGATTCTCAAAATGTGCCATAAGCTCTGGATTTTGTGAATAATCCATAATCGTGTCAAAGCCAGTGGGAGTGTCGCTGTTATCTCTATCTACATATGTGTGTTACATATTGTTTATAGGAAACATCTTTTTTCATTACAAAGTGTAATGACTTGGTGTTAAGAGACGGATCGCTATGAAAGACTTAATAAAGATACGACATACTCAGGTGGTTGTAAACCTCTATGAGATAGACCGAAACTCTGCCAAGATGATCTTGATGAGACTCAAGATGCATAGCTCAGGAAAGGAGTTTCCTATCATTGCAAAGTGTGATGATTTGGCATGAGAGATGTAAAGAAGGTGCAACATACTCACATAATCCATAGACATCTATCAGGTTGATGTTATCATCAGTATTGACCCAGCCAAAGTAAGCATGATCTTAGTTAGATTCAAGATGCATGAGAAAAATTCTTCAAAAGGATATAGTTGTTGAAAATCATGACACAAGGATTGTAAGTAATCCTTAGATTCCAAAAGAGTTTGGAATAGGACTGGATCGAATCCAACAAGTTTCTTGGATCGATCAGAAGTGTCATGAACATGTCTTGATGACTTAATACTTAGAGCATAGTAAGTCAGATTCAGGATATGACCTGGCTGGGAATACTTAATGGATTTTGTACATACATGAGAAATCATTGGAAAATGATTGGGGTGAATGTTGATAACAATTTGAAAAGAGTTTCAAATAAGGACTTAATGGTTAAAGAATTTCGTTGGCATTCCGATGGAGCGCGTGTGGCTCACCGGCACATCGTAACACCTCGAAATAGTCTTAGGGTGCAGTCATGTGAACTAAAGATCCCGAGAACCATGGAAAGTCACAGTACATAGAATGGAGTTGTTAGTGAGAATGACAGTATGACCAAAATTATCATCGGAATGATATCCGATCGGATGAAGTGTATAAATGTATAACATTTGAATACATAGAAAGAGTAAAAGGTCAAGTAGACATAGATACATAACACGAATTAAAAAGTTTAAAAGGAATCTAGAAACCAATAATAGTTTTGTGTAAAATCCGACTTGGTGATTACCTCGTGGAGACTTGGTAATTAGGAAAGAGTAGCCACCAGTGAGATTTTATGTTTCAATTTTACATGTTTCACTTCCCGAATAATTTGATTATTCAAAAGGTCCACAGTAGCTCATACTTTTAGGGAGTTGACACGCGCAGAGGTCGTCGTGCGGTCAAAAATAAGAGAAAAATACCTAACACACACTAGTACAGTGGTAGTCAGGGTCGATCCACAGGAGCTTCGTGGTTAGACTAGATGAGAGATTACCAACTAATAGTGTCACGGCTATAGTCGGAGGATCTGGTTTCTATTTCCTAATCACTAGCAAATGAGACAATGATCAAACACTCAAGCCGAGCTAAGCTATGTCCAAATGACCTAGTCACTTTCTGAAATCAGAAGTACATCTCTGAATCAGAAGCAATCAAAGGCATCCAAACTAGCCAAACCAAGCAAAGCATAAACTAACCACTAGTTAAAGTCCTACTGAACAGTTACTAGCCAAGGTTTAATGCTTACCAAATAACCTAATTAGCTACTGATTTCAGCTAAGGAAAACAGTCCTAACAAGGTCCAAAACAATATCCAAAACACAATCAATCAATCAAATCAAACACAAACATCCAAAACACCGAAAAGCTAAGATTAAATGCAACCAAATGCTTTTCATTCACCAAAACTGAGTTCTAATCACAAAAACAGTAACCAAATGTTTCTAAAACAGAAACCTAAGTGCTCAAAGTCAGTGGTTGTCACTCCCAAAGACTTTAGCTACAAAGACTACTTGCTACTGAAATGAAATTAAAGCCAAAAACATAAAATACCAATTGTGAGCTTGCTGAAATGAAATCCTGGAGTCAAAGAGCTTCAAGGTCGATTTTACACCCGGTTCTTTGCTAGGGTTTTCGGCTGAAAATGCATCTATTTATACTTGCAAATTTCCCGCAACCGTGCCGCGCAGAAGTGAAATCCGCGGCGCGCGTACTTATCTTTTCCCGTTTCTTCGGCATTTGAATGTGTTCCACCGCCTTAAGCCCGCGTCGCGCATAGTTGATTCCCGCGGCGCACGTACGAGCTCTCTTGATTTCTCATTCCTTCCCAACTTCTTCCTTTTGCACGCTTTTAGTCCCTGTTTCTATTCTTTTTCTCCAAACAAGTCCTGGCACGAAAAGTGAGAATACCCAGACATATTTGATATAATTTTATCAAGAACAGGGCTCAACAACGCCTAAAATACTTGATATCACTAGGCGTTGTCAGGAGTAAGTATGAACGAAGACTGTCGTGAATTGGTTTGTAGATTGTCTAAGGAGTTAGACATTACAGTAAGACTGCTACAACGTTCACGAGTACTTTGAAATAGAGATTTGAGTATTGGATAAACCCGCGCTCAATAGATTGCTTCATGGATTACATCACGAGCAATGTTGAGACGATAATATCTTATGATCTTAAAGCAAAGACATATGAGTTGACATTTGCAAGTCGGTTGTGCATTGATAATACGTAAACGCATCGGTAACTCGATGTTATAAAACGCATTATTGTGTACGATTTGACAAGTAAAAGACACAAGCATATGAGTCGAAACTTATTCGTTCCTTGATCCTAATGGGAAACAGATATCTGTAGGCCTCTCGATGATTTTGAAGTTGACTAAAGTGCTGGCCAGCCGGGACTAAATTAATGTGTTCAATTAGAAGTCTTAAAGTCATAAGCAGAATCGGAGATCGGGAAACAGAGTATCGGGCAGAGATTGATCTCAATCCATGTCTCGTGTCTGAAAATATATTGTTGGACGAAGGATCATATGATCACTTATCTATGGACAGAACTGACTGGGTCAGAGTTCGGCAGCAGTTTCTTGGAAGCTGCATGTTGTTTATTAATCAGAAGATAAATTAAAGTCATAGACTTATCCAAGTGGGAGACTGTTGGATTATGTGTCTAAGCCATGACTTTATATTTATATTTATCTTGTTAATTGAAGCAAAGTCCATTTGGGTTGCCCTCATAGCTGGAGGTTAGGATAGAGTTCAGTAGAGTAAAAGGTTGATTTATTAATTGTTTAATAAATCAATATAATTAATTAAATGGTTTATTAATATATTTAAGTGTTAATATATTAATTAGAAACTATAATAATTAATTAAGATTTAATCTAGAATTAATTGGATTTAATTCAGTGATTAAATTAATTAATTAAATGTGCAGGGACTGGTTATGTATAGTTGAATACTGATTGGCCAGTGGACAGGGACCAAAAGTGGCACCAACTATGGAGGCTTCTCCATAGGTGGCGAAACCCTAATCAGGGTTTAAAAGGTCTGGTCCAAGTGGTCAACAGGCTTGCCCACTAAGGAGGCTCCTTAGGGTTTCAGCTGTAACCCTTGGAGGCTATAAAAGGATGCACCTGGCTCCTCCTTTTCTGCGCCATTTTTTCACTCTAAGATTACTTTGCTGGACTCTCTTCTCCATTGCTTGGGTGTGACTTCATTTGAGGCAGAATCTCTTTGCTGCTAGCTTCAAGAACAAGATCAAAAGGTTGGTTTTTCTCAGTTTTGATCTTTAGAAATAAATTGTTTCCTTTAGGTTTTAGTTTATTATCTTCATAGAAGAAAACATATATTATCTTAGGGTTGCATGTGAACCATAAGAATTATTTGTTCATTGATTGCATAGAAAACCCTTCAAACATCGCATCATAAGCGACTGATATGTCATCATGCCACGTCAGCTGGCTACAGGGTTGACAAGCCAAATGGTCAAAATTGAAACAAATTTGAAAACATACCGACTTAATTGGAAAAAATAAAATACTTAGTGATTTAATTGAGAAAAAAATAGCATAGTATCAAAATCAAATCTTTTGAAAAGTTAAAGGTCTTTTTTGGAATTTGCCCAAAAATAAACAACAGTCTTTCAAATGTACTTTTGCATGTTGAGAATGTGAGAGAATGTTGACAGATATCTTGAAGAATTCTTAAAACTTGCTGCTAAATGAGATAATAGTGTAAGGGTTAGTAGTTGGTGGTATAAAACTTATGACACAATATGTCCTTTTATAGTGAAATAGTTAAGACTATGTGAATGGTCAACCATTGGATGAATGAAAAGTAGAATAAAATCTTTCATATAAGCCATTGAATTTCCACCATCTTTATTAAGGCTAAAATATGCATTAGTGATATCGCTTAAAATGTCCTACTAATTGGAATACCATTTCCATTAATCCTTGTTAAGCATTTTGTTAATATTTGTGTAATCCATCATGTATTTGGAAAGGCTACTATCGTGTTTGTGACTTTCTTTTTGTATGTGTTTTTTACTGTGTGTTCGTGTTTGTGAATGTGTATTCGTTGGTCGATGAAGGTTACGTTGTTTGTGTTAAAAAATCACTCTTCAAAGATCGTTCAAGATGTTTTTAAATCAATTACAAGACAAAGTTCATATTAAGATAATTCGATTATGTTAGAGTTGTTAAATGTGACTTTGTCTTGTTTTTGAATGTTACTTTGATTGTGTTTCTGAATGTGAAATTGTTTGTTTTATATAGCATTTTACTATTTGTTTTATTTGATTTATATCATCATACTTCAATTCTATCAATTATTTTTAAATTGTATTGATTGTTTGTTTTTGACTTTGTGTTTCTTACTTTGTGTATATACGTATTATCAAGATAGTTTATATAGGGAGCAATTTTGTAACATATATTTTATTAAATAGCAAAACTTCATTTGCTTGTGTGCATGTGTGTTCATGATTGTGTGTATGTATTTGGTTGTATTTGACTTTATGTGTCTATGACTGAATATGAATGTATTTATTTATGTGTGACTGTTTGTTATTGTATTTGAATGTATATTTGTTAGTGTACGTGTGGGTCTGTTTGTTACATATTATTTTAATTTATATTCAGTCATACACGGTAACCAATTTTGGAAAAAAAAATATTAGCCATGGACTAAATTTGTTAAAAAATACACTTTTTTGTTAGATGTGACTACGATTGTATTGATTTGTGACTCCCAAAGTACATTATTTTTTATAGAAATAAATGAAAGTAGGCTGTTGTAATGAACAAATACATGGATGTACATTGATATTTATTGCATTTTATCCTCGTAAAAGCAATGTGCTTATATTTTATTTGTGTATTGATAACGTCTTTCTTCTTTTTCGATTATGTGTGCAAGTAATGTAAGTGTTAGAGGAGCTTTGAAGACTTGGAAATAGAAATAAAATGTTGTTAACAAGTTCCGATGAACACTGTAAGGACTTTTAGTTGGATAAGATAGATGACTTAAATACCAACACCAAAAAATATTACGAAAAAGAGAAATAAATAGAAAATTGTGTTTTGTTAAACAATGTATTTCGATAGACATGAGTACGCATGCACTAATGCAACACGCCCACCAAAACCAGAACAAAAATACCAACTGAACTCAAAACTAAATCCAAAAATCAGAAAACAACTCCTTACAGATCGTCTTATCCTACGCTCACAACTCCCCGGTAACGACACCAAAATTTGACACGCCTAGGTCGTTATGCGGCCAAAAATAAGAAAATAATCCTCACACAAACTAGTACAACGATAGTAAGGGTCGATCCACGAGAGGTTGGTGGTCAAGACTTGACGATAGCTTACCAACTGTAGTGTCACGCTACAGCCAGAGTGACTAACTCCACTTTTCCAAAAACATACTAAAAATACAATTTCCAAACAAAGTCAAAAATCCAAATCAAACATAAACTACTCTAAACGAAACCAAGTTCTAAACTAAGATTGCTTACTGAAATCAGAAACAAAGCTCAAATCCAGAAACAAACACACCAATCAATTGCATTCAAAACACATCCAAACACAATAAATATCGAAAAGTGCAACAGAAACATAAACTGAATGATTACTTGTATTAAAACCAAAACCAAAACTTCCAAAGTATTCAAATACAAAAATACTAACTTTAACCTACTGCTACTGGTTGTCACAATCCAGAAACACTAAGCTAAAAGCTAGATCAAACTAAACTAATAAAGAAGTAAAAGTGAAACATAAGAAATACCAAAAGAGGTTGCTGAAAATCAAAACTTGGAGTCAAAGAAGCCTTAACTCCACCTTAAGGGTCGTTCATTGCCTACTGATTTCGACCTAATGACTTCTATTTATAGTTGTGGAAAATAAAACTCCGCGGCACGTAAAGCTTCCAACCGCGTCGCGCATACTGGCTTATCCCCGTTTTTTTCGCTATTTGAATTTCTCTTCACCGCCTCATCCTTGACGTGGCGCGTCGCGCATGCCTTCACTCCCGCGGCGCGCGTATTCATTCGACTGTTTTGTCCTTATATTCAAAACTTCTTCCATTTGCCCGTTTTTAGTCCCTGATTGTAACATTTTTTTGCATACAAGCACTAGCATAAAAAGTGAGAAATACCAATGCACATATGATATAATTTCACCAAGAATAGGGCCTAACAACGACTAAAATACTTGATATCACTAGGCTTTGTCAATTATAGGATATATAACTTTCTTTTATGTAATCGACATGTCTTAGAAGGGCATGACCTTAGTGTGTGCCATTGAAGTATGTAGAAGACTTATGATGTGATTGATAGAATTGAAAAGTGCAATGCAAATATTATGATAAGTTATTTAAAAATTGCATTTTATGTTCTCTATGGTTGTGATTATCGGTTGTAACACCGAAACAAAGTATATATCATATGATATAATTTCACCAAGAATAGGGCCTAACAACGACTAAAATACTTGATATTACTAGGCGTTGTCAATTATAGGATATATAACTTTCTTTTATGTAATCGACATGTCTTGGAAGGGCATGACCTTAGTGTGTGCCATTGAAGTATGTAGAAGACTTATGATGTGATTGATAGAATTGAAAAGTGCAATGCAAATATTTGTGATAAGTTATTTAAGAATTGTATTTTATGTTCTCTACGGTTGTGATTATCAGTTGTAACACCGAAACAAAGTATATCTCATGTTGGTGACAATGGTTTTAATCGGGACCAAAGTTTTTACAAATATCGAAAATGTTTTTGAGAACCGGTAATTTTTGGAAAATACCCTTTAAAAGGAATGTACGATATGGGGTGTTACATATTGAATGCCTATCATGGGTTACTAAGTTTTTTATAGTTGCTTCATGTATCAGGAATAATAGACCAATAGTGTGGGTCAATAGTTTGTATTCATGTTACAGTGTGTTTGTGATATGTGTTTGTGGTCTATATGATTGCATCATGTAGGGACTTTGTTTGTTCATTGTGTATGAATATGTGTCTAAACAATGAGTCTGCTGCTTTGGGTTGAGGGGACATGTTGCCATTTTGTGTAAAGAATCTCAAATATGTTGTTATTTCTTGTTATGTTTTCAACGGTCTGATGGTTGGGAAGTTATGCTCTTTTTATTTCTTCCCCCGTTAAGTGCTAAGATAAAAACTAAAGAGAGTAGAATAATAATAAGTGAAAGTATAATACCCTAATTGGTGGGGTTTTCAAGTGCAATGCAGAAATTGGTGGGTTTTTCAAAGTATAGTGGTTTTGTTCCAAAAGATAAAGTACATTGGCAATATAGGTAATGAATGTAAAGTACATTAATATTTCTTGACATTCCATATTTACAAAATTGTTAGTTTTTTTTTATAGTCTTTGGTACAGTCAATACTATACCAACTATTTCCCTAGATATATGCAAACAAATGCAAGGTAGTAGGTTAACAAGAAACAAGTAATATCATAATTTTCATGTTTCTTGTGTTAGTACCACTTTTTTATGAGACGATATTACCATTTTTTATACCGACCATATATGATTTGTATTGTCTCTTGAATTGACATCACAATGTTTATCATGTATATGGTCAAACTACTAGTGGCCAATAGATGATAACATAAATTGGTTTCCTGTAGGTTTTATAGTACACTAAAATCAGATTTAGCAGTGGATGAATATTTTTTGAAGAAGGCCTCGATTTCTTTAAGATATTTGCCATTTTTAAATGGGTGTGTGTACTTTTATGCTAAAATAATGTAACTTTTTAGATAGAACTTCCAAAAGGCCAGAAGGTAGCTTATTTTAGATGTGACAAAACTGGATGAAACCGGATAAGAGACATTGTAATAGTGTTTGGCGGAGATGGAACAGGAACAAGATAGAAGTTTGACCAAGTCAAAATGGGACACTATATAAAAAATTTTGTCCCACCCAAAAGGGTGGAACTCGGTGGAACACACCTTTTTTGGTTTCAGTTTGACAAAAAACCATTGTACAATATTATCACCTTTCTCACTTTTAAATTCTCTTGGTAATTATCCTTGCTAACCTATGTATCATTGCCAATCTCAGCCCCACTGCCGAATGTTGTACATATAAAAAATGATGCCTTTTATATTTCATAATTTATTACGTGTTACTGTATATGTGTTTAACATATGCAATATATTATAAGGATTAAGGCTTTATCACTTGATTTAGGAATGCCTTCTACCAACTATTTGGTTGTTAAAGTTAAAACTGATCATAATCTTCTCATTTATTTCGTAAATAGTGTTCCGAACCCGACAATGGTGTTTTTGAGATTCTTGCCACAAACGAAGACCGCATATCTTTGTCAGGATCACGTTAATTTTTGACTATATTGATTTCTGCCAGCCACTAAATTGAGCTTAATTTGAGGACGTGAACAAATTGTTTAAATAACCAAACACCTATAAATAAAGAGACGGGTAAGCTTAATTAGAACATATACAAGAGATGCATACAAATTTTGTTAGTGTAAAGGGAATAAGGAAGCAGGAAGTTGTGACAACAGGAGGAAGATGACGGTTGATTTTGTTGATGGATGGAAGATAGAGGATATGATGAAAAAAGGAACATGTGAAGAATATGATGGCATATCTCGTAGGTTAAATTTTTTCTTATTTTAATATATTTTTGATAGATTTTTATTGTTTCTTTAATTTATTCTTTTATATTTCAGCAAGAGAATTGATTTTTCATCTAATTGTTTTGTCATGTCCTTTTTTATCACAATTGGCGTTCAATATGAAGCAATACCTCCACTATGAAAGATGTTGATAAAGTTTGATTTTTGTTACGAAGGATAATCTGGTAATTTTAAGGCTAAATGCATGAAATAAGTGGAGCCAATGCATATTGTGTTTGCTTTTGTCCATCTTGATAGCCACCACAAGCCTCTTTGTTAGGTATTATATTTATACTGGTTTCTTGTAATGGGTTTTAGTTTATCTATCCTTCAAAACAAGGAGAAGTTGGCTAATCCGATAATGTATCACCTGAGTCTTTGTGTAAGATTTTTTGTTTAGCTTTTGGAATGATGCAAACTCTAGCCATTTTTTAATATTTCATAGTTCATATACAAATAGTTTTTTAGTATAGTATGCTGATAAAAAAAGAAGCAATTGGAAGCATAACCTATGGTTGGGTTGAACATTCCAAGTACGATAGCTTAATTAGAAAAAAGTTGAAAGTCATGTGTTATTTCATGCATTTAGCCTTAAAATGAGTTGTACCTTTATGGCCTTTTGGAAGTTACAAAGTTGGATTACTTCTAAGTACAAGTCCACACACCCATTTTATAAATGAAAATTCTTTATAAACTTATCTATCAGCCAAATTACTTGTAATAGTGAGGAAATTTTTTCGCACCGCTTGCTTTGAAGGTATTCTTGCATGTGTGATCAAGTAAAGGAGATGAGTTTTGAAATTGGTACTATAAATGTTACGAGTAAAGTTGTGCTAGAGTTTTTAAATTAATATGATAGGGTTAGAAAGGTTGTGTATTGGTTTTGACCTTTCATGGTGTTTGCTCTTTTATGAGGTGATGTGTGTATAATTATGCTAGAGCATGGACCAACTTGTGTGTTTTTAGATGTCAACTTCTACAACTTCAGAGTTTGTTGTTTTTTGTTTTCTTATTTTCGACTTTGCCCTATGCATTTATATGTATGTCTTAATGTTGCCACTCCTTTTCACATAAAAATATATTTATTTCTTTCCATCTCTTTACTGAATTTAGTTCCTCATGTTTTAAATTCAAAGGATTTTATATAGTTGAAGATATTTTTGTAGGATTTTCATTCGTTGAATATAGTATCCATATAGTACCTATTAGCAAATACTTTGTGGAATCAAGATGTTGGTTTTTGCGGTACAAAGTCGAGTTAGTTAGGTAACATTATGCTTTTGTGTGGTGATGGGATAAGTAGGAATATTTTTATAGCAATTTGATTGAAAGATTGAAGCAAGTAATGTTGTAGAAATTTCACCTTACTGCTCTTTCCCCTTTTATTTATTTTCTTGAGTTGTTTTTTTGAATGTATCATATGTTTATTAATGTCTAGAACAACAATGAGGAAATCTTACTCGTTTGTACAAGAGTGTTGTAACATGATTTTGCAGACTTTACAATTTTAGCTTTACATGAGTATACTGGTTGGGGCAACCTTGGAATCAAACTTTGGTTACTTGTGGCTAAGTTATAGACTTCAAATTGTCGGGAAAACTTGTAGTGAAGAAACCATTTAGTGCGACAAGATTATTGTTTTGGTGGGACATCTTAATTGGTTTCTGTTATGGCTAAGTTCAAGACCTCATTGTGAGTGTTAATGAATACTTTTATCGTATTTCTAAGCTACTATCATATATATTGACCCACTTTGTGACTAAAAAGCTATCTTTTATAAGAGTGTTATATGGAGATTAATGACAATGAATAATAATTTGCATTGATAATTTAGTATTTGGTTATAAATGAATAAAATTCACATGTGATTACTATTTGACTGTATCATACATTTAACAATACTATTGTATTTGAAACATTTAATAGATTTGTGTCCCAAGATCATATTTAGGTCTATTTTGCTCAAAGACAATTGCAAAAATGGTCCTATGGTTTTCCAAAAATTGCCACTTTGGTCCAAAAAGTTTTGAACTAGCATCACCGATCCAAAATATGTTTTTTTGTTACAGTTTTGGTCCAAATTAAAAAAAAAAAAACAACTTAAAATGATGATTATGCCCTTGGTATTTTATATTTCCATTCATTTTATTTACTTTAGATTTTTTATAATTAAGAAAACCAAAAAAGATATTGACCCCACATACTAACCCACCCAATCCCCTCACTCTTTAACCATTGGCCATATTGACTCCATCTCTTTTCTTTTCTCTCTCACACACACACCACCATTTGACCATCACCATGAGACGGACCACCGATATCACAATCTTTTTTCGTTAGAGCATACACATTTATTTGGAAATCTTTCAATTTTGCACTTAGAAGAACAAAGTTTCATCAAAAGTCAGTTTTACATAAATAGAAGATGTTAAATTTGAGACTACATCACAAAGTTATAACTATTAAAAATCATCAAACATCGAAACATATTTATATCCCGGTTACTATATAAAAAAGACATTTTCTTTCTCGTGCCTATTTTTCTCGTTTATAGCCTTTCTAGGGCGCCACGTCACTTACTTTTGAACGACGCCATATATATATCAGAGAGTATCACACCGTTTCATCTTCAACTGCCCCGATATTTCTTTATCTTCTGGATATTCCGTATACCCTGATCCAGGTTTCTTTCCTTTTCTCTTTACTCCATTGTCCTCTTCCTCCCTGCTATATGTTTGTCGATTTCATTTAGGACCTTTTTTTGGGATTTTTCTTCATTCACCCATTCTTGTTGGCTTTCTTCTCTGTAGATCGATTGCAGAAAGTTTTTTTTCAGAGCTTAACCTGGATAATCAGTGGTAGTTGTTCGATTCCATGCGAGGGTTTGCCGGTTTCAAGAACCCTAGCCCGTCTGTGTAATCTGAGCCCCAATTTTTTTGTTTCTGTTTGTTTTATTTTGGAATCGACATGTCTGAGATATCCGCTACTTCTTCTTAGTTTTCTTCTGTTCCTGACTCTTACAACTTTGAACAGTGATTTTTTAAACTATTTTTGACTTATGGTTCTTGATGATTCTAACTAGGGTTTGTTTTCGTTCTAATTTCTTGCTTCTGGATTGATTCAAGATTTGTGTTTTGGAGGCTCAACAATTTGGTAGCAATGGTTATCAACGTCAAGAAGGGACTAACGGAAGGACGAATTATCCGTGATTCTCTGTATCCTCTCATATGATTTCATAAATTATAGGTTTGATTTTAATGATCAAGTATGAAACGCTCATTCTATGCTTCTGAACGTCACCTTCTGTTTCTTTCTCCTTCTAAGAAAAGCCCTAAACCATTATTTCCACCACCATAAACTATCAAGAATAGAAACAGACACCGTTTGAGGAGCGTGAGAGGGCCTCTTTTTATTTTCCATCCATCGCTCTTGCCCTTGGTCGATAGTTGGTTGCTAGGTATGTTTCTTTTTTCCTTTTTCTTCAACTCTTATCTATCTTTAATCTATACATCCTAAAAATCCTGTAAAATTTCAACTGAATGGATGTTTTAGAAGACATATCCGCAGGTAAGGTTCCTTTTATCTTTTAAAATATCAAAAAATTATCTTTTGCATAATCCGAATCACAATATGATCCATTGAAAAATCTTTTGTAAACACTAACACTGTAAAAATTTATTTATTGATTTCTTTAAATTTCATTTTAAAGGTTTCACTATTTATTGAAACCCATGGTCTGTGATTATGTTTCAAGGGCTCTTTTTATTGTTCCTCTTTTATTTTTTGATTTATTTTATTTGTGTCTAGGTGAAAAGGAGTATTACAAACAGGGATTCGCAACATAAAAGACTTGGAGTGTAGAGGGGTAAAGACTAAAGAAGAAAAGAAGTTGGGAAAGAAGTTCACAATGTGGGATCTTCAAGGAGAATAATTGAATGTGGTGATGAAATTGTTTCTTCAGTTGGTTTTGGAATTACAAATCCTTCCGGTTCTATTTTTTTACAGGTATGATTTTATGAATGGGTGAAGAAAAATATAAATTAATTACTAAATTTTTTGCATAACTTTCGGTTAGCAAGTTAAGCGTAAGTTTTTATGCATCTGTCTTTGATGGTGGTTTGTGTTATTTCCATATACTGTAGGGAGAGAATTGAGCTTCTTTTGGATAAAACAGATAATCTTTTCTCTCGTGTCTGTAAAAGTTGATTATTTATTTATATAGATCAAGAGATTTTTCTATTGATAATCAAATAAAGGAAGGGTTTTTTTAGTTTTTGAATTGTGGTATTTGTTCCTGCATTGCAAAATGACATAATAAGAATTACAAACATGCATATAGATTTTTTTACATTGTAACATCTAGAACATATAATTTCACTTAGTTTTACTCAACCTTCTTGGATTGCACGTCAAAACTTAGCAATTTTAAGCAACCAGATATTTTTGACACAAAATTGTCGGTGTTGATTTTAATATCTTGATGTTCAGAATTCATTTCTTCTTAAACGATTATTTACAAAGTTTTTACCAATGCAATAACTTAACATGGTTTTATGTTGAATTCTGTTTATGCAAACAATTTAGTGAGATGTAAATTTATCACATTTTCCTGGAACACCGACACTATTTTGGGTAATCATACGATATGGATTGCCGCTCTTAGTCAACATTCATATCATAGGGGATCGGGTATGACATGAATTATGCACAAATTTATTTCTCTTTGACATTTTCTATAGTAATGTTCTCATTTTCCATCTTTTGATTTCTCTGTTTTAGGAGTCGAGACATTGTGAGAATGGTAATGCAGTCCATGATGGTGTTGTTCTTCAAGGTATAAATACTCAGGCTTTCACTTCTTATTTTATTTTTAATTTTTTGTCTACCAACTGTTTGATTTCTCACTTTTTGTTTTATTTTAAAAGCCGAGTTGATGCAATGGGTTTAGTCATCTGCTAAATATGGGATAATAGTTGTTTGATCCGCTGCAAGAACCATGAAAATCGTTTTTTCATTTTCCAAAGAACCCTAAAACTGGCTTCTTTCATTTTGCAAAGAACCCTAGCAAATGTCTGAAACTCATATGGTCTTATTTCTTGAACATGAGTTGAGGATGATATTCATAAATTAAAAAAAGAGGCCAAAGTTGAAAAATATCTTAAACCTTTCAATTTTTCTATTACCAAGGATCGTAATGTTTTCGCATCTATTTGTTGTTTCTTTTCTTTTGCTGTTGAAGAGTTATTATACCCATCATTTGCTATGTCCTGTTTGACTGGCACTTGGTTGAATTTTTAGTAGAGTGAAAGGGTAGTTTGGGAATTTAAAAACAGAGTTTCCTGCTTGAAGGTGGGTCTTTAAGGCAAGGGATTCTTGAGATGCTTTCCAGTGTCAATTATGACAATTAAGATTCCAAGATTTTTCATTACTGGTGTAAGAATTTACTTTTTTCTAATTATCTTCTTGAACGCACTTCAATTTTTGACTCATATGCTTGATTTTGCACATGCAAATCATATTACTTTAAAAACATAATATGTATTTTGCCTAATTCAAAGCATTAACATCTTTTGTTCTTCGATGTCAGGTAAACAATGGTGAGAAATATAACTCCAAGGTCATTCATTATAAAGTTATGGCTTATAGGTGGTTCAGCGGTCAAAAGTTAGATCTCGCCAATAATAATTGTGGTTTAAAGCCTTACTATAGATTGTTGCTCTGTTACACACAACCATTTCTATTTTAATCATCTCATACGTTGTTCTGATTATATTTTTTTCCTCTCTTTATCGAATATGCAAAATGTTATTGGAGAAATTTGGAAGTCTACAATGGCAGCAGATTCTTCATGTGTACATTTTGTTGATTGTCCAACATATTCATGGGTATGAAGATGTACTTGAAGGTGAGAGCTCTTGGATTTCAATGGAGTTATTTGGTTGAGAATTCTTTTAGCTACCTTTGTAACCTTCAGATTATTTTATCATAAATGGTCAAAAGGTGAAGCTAAAAACACTTGGAAGAAGATGAAGCTCTACATCTAGCAGTTGATAAATTACAACTTTGAAGAGTGATTTTCATTCTCGAGTTTTCTATTATGGATTTTCACGTGTTAAGGCCGTATGGGTTATCAAATCTGTTGGAGAATTTGTTGGGTGTAATAAAATTTTACGTGAAGAGAAATTTGACAGGTGTTAGAGTGGAGGTTACGCGAGCGGTTTAGTACAAGGTTCAGGGATTATCATCTCAACAACCAAACCAACTGATGTAAGCTTCAAATTATCATTTTATATGTAATAAAAAAAGATTTTATGTTTTATGTTAAATCTTTTTTCTTACTAAATCTTGTTAGTTTTCCTGTCGATGAGACCGCTGTGACTATATCTGTGGTTCATCACTTGCAACAGAAATACAATATGGCTATGTGTTTGATGTTTATCTTATAATATTTTCCACACCAAGTTTTGATATTTTTTTTTACTCTGGGACATTAATCATTTATGTTCATTTTTGGTGATTTTCTTGATCAGGGAAGTGGGTTGGAAGTAGGCAGATGCACTGCAATTGGGCTGCAAAAGGTGGTGGTATTGATGATGAAAAATAGGGTTCAAATTTAAAAAGTTATCTAAAGACATGAGGAAGGCTCTTGGTATTTTCAAGATGGCTTATTATTTTTTTAATTGTTTTCTTGCCTAATAAGTCTCGCAAGGCCTCTTATATTGGAATTAATTACAAGTTTTTTTTTTTGTTGGTTTGTAATTGAGAGGCATGAAACAAAGTTTAGACAATGGTGGTGGAGATGACTCACACCCAAAGCCCTATGGTAATGATGTCCGTCTGTTGTACACATAACTTTTGTTTCTTTTCTAGACTAAATGAAACTTCTGAATGACCATTTTACCCTTACATTCAATAGTAATCAATTTTGAGGCGAAGAGGAGTTGGAGGAAAAAAGGACAAATAGGTAATGGGTTAGTCTCTTAATACATTAAAACCATATTCTGGCTTATTCTTTAGGTCATTATGTCCAGTTAAGCAAAAAAAAAAAAAAGATCATGTATATCTGTCCAGGTTAAGTGCTTAACCTATTATGCTCACTTAGTCAAAAAGATACTACCCCTTTATGCAACAAGACAACAGTCGATTATGAAAAAAAGGTGCAAAATTCAAACTAAAAATTATTTACTCTTCTGAGTATAAATTGCTAAATCATATGGACTTTTGGTGCCAGTTACTACCCAAAAAGGCTTATAAAAGAAGTTGTACAGTGGTTTCCTATTAGGAATCACATATGTCTGATAGATCAAGTATAATCCAACTGACTTGAGTCCTTTATATGAGTCGTTGCTCTATCATCTACGAATCCACTTGACCAACAAAAAAGTGATGTACTGTTAAGGAGTCATGGTACATCCAAAAACCTATGATTCTCCTTATTCACACAGGTTCTTTCTCACAATTCCAAATTTTTTTGTTTGTTTTTTCTGCAATCTGGTTGATTTCAAGATTAAGTTTGTCATCTGAAGAATTTCTATTTATTTTTCATTTTATAGTAACTTTGTATTTTGCTTGTAAAGATGAAGGTTTAGATACAATGTTAACTGATGTCAAGAGATAGAATGCTGTTGGTTAGCCTGTGACTTCGACTAATGGCGGGATAGTATATATTTGATAGTAAAGTTTTCTAATGTTGTTCTTCTTTTGCATTTCAAACTAAAAGCTACCATTTTTTTGTTGGCATCATTTCAAAATTGACTTTTGTCAACACCTGTTGTGTCAGTAGCTGTACGCTAAAGAGTTGGCACTGATGTAAGTTTATTTGCTTTAAGATACTTAACTAATAACCTTAAAAATCAATGATTAGTAACCTTTGTATATCTAATTTTACAGGATTCTAAAGCAAATGGAGCATTTATATTGATAGCTAATTTTGCTTTTTTTTACAGAGTTTGTCCTGATGTCAGACGGCTTTGAATATGCTACAGGCTTCATTTGTTACACCTATGATAATATAAATTCAGTAACCATTTGAGTCATTCCCCATCACATGGAAGCTAACATAGAATCTGGTAAAGAAACAAAGAGTATTACAAGATATAAATGTTTCTATGAAGTAGATGTATTGGTGAACTCGACATGAAGCTACTTACAAGGAAACCATGGACTACAGTCTGTATTATGTAGCCAATGACTAAGTTGCTTACTAGGTAATCAACCCCCCCCCCCCCCTAATTTGTTTTTTTTTTTATGTTCATTTTATATTCGTTTTCTTTTTTTATTAAGGCATTTTACTTCAAAAAGTTGTACCTATTTACAACATTGTACTTTCAAAAGTTTCAAAAACTATCCGTCTACAGCATTGCACTTTTAAAAGTTCTTAATGCATTTTTTCAACCATTTTCGTGTACAATTTTTTAACAATTACTGGTTTAAGTATTTATTTTTTCTCTGATTATGTTGTTATTGTGGTCAGGACTATTTCTTTGGACGGTACTAAAGAGCATGTGGGAGGTCAATGAGTTCTGAACTTGTCATCTCCAAGCACTGTAAACGTTTCTTTATTTCAGAAGAATGTACGTCTTATGTAAATCATAGATGACCTTTATTGAAACATTTTTATAAGATCTTGAAAAGTGTCATATTTTGAAAAAATTACCTTTATTGAAACATTTCTTTGGACGGTACAAAAGCGTTTCTTTGCAAAAAAGTTCTCTAATAGCATCATCTTTTGAAAAAATGACCTTTCTTGAAACATTTTTATAAGATCTGGAAAAGTGTCATTTCTTGTAAATTAAAGCTCATTTATAGGAGAAAATTTTCGATTTTAGCATTGAACTTTGTAAAAAAGTTCATGAATAGCATCGTATTGGCCCTTGCCTGTATCCACCACCGACTGTCTCTAATCACCATAAAACTCATTTTTAGGATTTTTTTTTTGGAATAAATTAATTTTTCACAGCTAGAATTATGATTTCTCATGAAAACCAAGTCTATTTCACTTGCAATCCTGTTTTGTTCTCTTTAGATACAAATATCTTGTTATCCATTAGCAAGTTTTATAAATATTTGGTCCTAATGTTTTGTGTGGGATTGATTGATATGCAGGTAACTGAAGGGCCTAAAAGCTACTATTTATATCATGTTGTCCGAAAACTTGACAGATTCAGTTTCTTCAAATACAATCATCTGTAATCTATTTAATTCATGTTGACCGAAAGGCCTAAACGCTACTTTTTTTATTACTTATTCCTGATTTTATTAATTGGAAATCAAATTTTTTTAGCCAATTAGATAAACAAATATTGGGTGGGATTGGGGTTATACGGTAATCAAATTTAATGCTTGATTTGCTAGGTATCATTGACGGATTCCTCTGTATAAATTGGACTGTGAAACTATAAACTCTAGATTCAGTTTTCTTTGCTTTGTATGCATTTGAATTAGTCAGTTCTTAAGGTACGGTTTTGAATGACTTTCAGTTACATAGTTTGAATTGTTAATTGTTAATTATTTGTGGCTTTTTACACATTTGAATTGGTTATTCCTTCTGTTTTGTATGCATTTCATCTTCTAGATGCAATAGGTCTTTGTTCTAATAATTTGTTGAAGCTTCATGGAAGAAGTTATACAATGCAAGATGTCACAGGAAACTATAAACTCTTCAGTATGCCAATAAAAGTGTTGAGACTGTCCAATGACACAACACAGCCCAATTCATTAGCGATACTCTTATACATCTTAGTGACAGATAGCTGCATCCCCTATGACTTCTATAGGTGTGTTGAGTCAGGTGTTTCATATCTTAGCTCCAAAGTGGAAAAGATTACAGAATCCACAAATGGCTAGAGTCTCATTGAATGTGAAGGCAATATCACCATTCCATGCAGGTGTACTATACAACTATTATAAACTTATATATATATATTTCTTAAAGTTAAATTCTATGATAATATTTTTCTTTCTATTAGGTTTACTACTGTTGCATCAGGGGCAGATTCCTTAGAAAGTTTTAGAGACTTTTCTTGATTAGTTATGAGGCTGATTATAGGGTTCAGTGTGATCCAGTCTAAAAGCTTATATTTTCTATTTTCAAATAAATCAGTCCATTGAAGAAGATGATGGCAACTGGTTGTAGTTAGTCTTTCCAGTCATTATAATGCTTCTGCTGCTGGGTATAAATTCGAAAATGTTAGTCTACAAAGTAGTCTGTTTTTAGACTTTCTCCATTAAATTTGGATAACGACTTCTCGATGTTATGGTTATGCTTTTCTTTTCTTCAAGTGATCCAACATGTCAACCATGTTTAAAGCGACATAAATTTCCCATTTTTAGCTATTATTTTGAAACAAAATAGGCCCAAATGATGAAAGGTTGTTCTGTGTGTTTTTTTTTTTTAAAACTAGATACTAGATAGGAAGCATGGTCCTAATCTTCTACATGGTGCTTCTCAAAGAAAATGGTTTGTCATGGTTCATGAATATATATATATATATATATATATATATATATATATATATATATATATATATATATATATATATATATATATATATATATATATATATATATATATATATAATGTTTTTCACCTGCCACGTATTCATTCTTTAAAAGTCATACACCCCTTCAACTTTAATCTACCAGTCATCCTCTTCCATGTTTGGTACAACTGTTAATGATTCCCTGTATCCTATCGTCTTCTTCTTGCTTTCCTACCTCAACCATCTCGTAGAACCCTATATTTCTTTCTGTCTGTCTATCTCTAATATGGCGTGATTTCAGAGTTGATCAAGAACACTAACAATATTTTCGGTTTGTGCTATTCCCACTTTCTTTTTCTCTCACACTCAGTCTGAAAAAGTGGCGGGCGGTCATCGATCTCTCTACCAATTTCTGCACAAGTTACTCATTTTTTATTGGGATTTTTTTATTCTTTCTTTTGAAATTCTGTTTTTTATGGTTTGTTTGACCATGGGTAAAAATCTATTTCTATTTTGCCAACTGATCTCAATCATTCTCGAGTCCTATGTCATGGATTTTCACTTGGTGAGGCCGTAAGGGTTACCTAATTTGTTGGAGAATTTCTCGGCAAAGACATGAAAACCACTCTCTGATCAAGAGTGTATCAAGGTACAAAACATTTTTTTACTAATACAGTTTATTATATCAGATATATAATTTGTTGGGTGTAGTACAATTTTATGTGAAGAGAAATTTGACAGGTGTTAGGGTGGAGGTTACGCGAGCGGTTTAGGACAAGGTTCAGGGATTATCAACTCAACAAACAAACCAACTGACGTAAGCTTCAAATTATCATTTTATATATAATGAAAAAAGTTTTTATGTTTTATGTTAAATCTTCTTTCTTACTTAATCTTGTTAGTTTTCCTGTCGATGAGACCGGTGCGACTATATTTGAGGTTCATCACTTGACACAGAAATACAATATTGGCCTTTGGTTTCTTCATCTACGAGTATCGAAGCTTGCACTGATGCAAAACTTTTTTATCTGCCAGGTATGCTATTATTATAATTATATTTTTTTGACAAAGGTATGCTATGAAGTTGAATGAGAAACTACTCACCAACAAACAAAACAACCCTCTCCTACATCCATCGACTGTCTCTAATCAACGACAACTCTTTTTTTTCTCAACATCAGCGAGATTTTTTTGGCCCGTGAAACCGTGTCCTCCCAATCTCACTACCGCGTATATAGCACATGAAGATAAAACGAAGATGGATTATGTTAAATGTGAGTCATGGTTCACCGTTTGGACATTGTACTCCCCCTTCCTTCACCCACTTTTTCTCTTCCTCATCGATCTGCTAGTCCTCTCCGAAAAATAGTCCATGATATACCTCTTCATGGTGATCGCATCCATCAATGACAACGACAATGGATGACAACGAGAGGACAGAGACACAATAACTGCATTTGGAAGCATATTTGTAAGTTGTATCTCTGATGTTTAGGTTTATCGTGTGAAGGCATATCTCTTTATCTTCTCCGATGTTCACCTATCATATTGCTTGTTAAAAACTTTTCTTTTAAAAAATTATAGGTAATTAATTCTATTTTAAATTGGGGTATCCTCCTTCTACTACCCCTTTCTTGTGTTTTGTTCGTTTTAGCATACGGTTCCATCTCCTCTCTCTGCAAAAAAGAGAAATCAAGATTTAGGGTTTTTAGTCCTAATTCAATCATGTAAGAGAAATTAGGTTCTTTTTCTCATTTTGGTTTTGATTGAAGTTTATGAACACCACAATGCTTATTAGTAAACCCTTGATCTCTTCCTAGCACTAATCGTATTCAATTTCTCTCTCCTTGATCCTTATCATGCTTGTAAGTATTTTTGTTTACTTTATACGAATTTTTTTTGTCAAGGAGGTACCTAAATCGAAATGCAAGTTGTTCGTGTAAGAAATGTAATCACTTTGCTATTGGAAACCATTTTATGTTCTTGTCGTATGAGTATTCTAGTGTTTTGTACGAGCTATAAAGTACACATCATGTGTTTGATAAAATGCATAAATGACTAAAATGATGTCGCATACATAAAGTGGCTATGTACAAGATTAAAGAATACGGTGTTACAGGTTATAGGGGCCGTTTGTTTTGATTAGTTTTAGTAGTTTATACCTAAAGAATATGATGACTACTGAAGATGGCCATGAAGGAGTTTGGGGTTTTCTCAAATCTACCCGATGTGTTATTTTTAAACTTAGATTAGTATCTGATACCGTTTAATGAAAAATTCATGATTCAACTTTTTCCAATAACATATTATTTGAGCCCATGTTAGTTTTAGCAGATCCGGTATGACTTCTTGTGAAAGCCTTCAAAAGGCACAAATTATTAATACTAAATTTTGAATTAATAGCTTTATGTGTTGATCGTTTCATTATGTTTTAGTTTTCCATAGAAAGGTTATGGTTAATAGTTGTGGGTATTTTTTAGGACAAAGATATAGAAAGAACAACTGAAGAACACATGAATACCGGTTCACCAATTCAGCAACTTAACGATTTTATGTTGTAATTAAGCCATTATATTACTTTTACCTCTAAAAGAAACCATTTTCCCCTTTAGTTGGCTTTGACATTGAAAATAGACAAACCTAATTTGGAAAGAGAAGACTGAGGTTTTACTTCAACTTAATTTCAATCATGTACAAACATATTTTGAGATGATATAAAGAGGTAGGGTTAAATGTTACAAATTGCAATGTGCTTTCATATATTTCTTTATTATAGCAGCCTAATTATGTTTTTTCTCCTTATTACACACCGAACATTGAAAATCTAGCAAATATATACACACAAAACATTCTTTAATTTCTTTGTCAAATCTTTAAAATCCAAGCTAAAAACTTCATGCATGCTAGAAATCGAAACCTTCCAGCCCTCACCTTCTCGAATACCTGAATTTCTGATGAAACGAGGAAGCTTCCAAGTTTTTACATGTAACTTTCAGTTCTTTGGCAAAATTGGCCCCTCAAGTTTCGGTTATTTCACAATCAACACTAAAACTTACTATATTAATGGGAACTCTTAAGTTTTGGGGTTTTACCCTATATATAAACTTATTACTCACTTAAGTCATTTACTAAATCAGCCTTAGTACATAGTTTCACCATTTTGACAAAAATGACCCTTCTAACAAAATTTCTTATATTTAGGTCCTCTTCCCACCAAACTATCACATTACTACCAACATATTTTAAACATATATATTAGGATTAACAAAGAAAGTTAACTCATCCATAGCAATTCAAAAGTGGTGTTACATATTTTGTTTTTTCTATTTATAATTTAATCATCAATAATGATGAACGGTAGGTCCACAAAAGTTTTTTGTTCAATGTAAGCTAAGACCAAATCGGCCGTTGTCATAATTTGATTCCAAAAAAATGTAAGTTCTAAAATTTTAATAAAAAATTTAAATTGGTAATGGTTTTGTTGAAAAAAAAAAACGAATAACTTAAGAGCCTAGGTAAAAGGATAACAATTATAGTAAAAGAATACTGATTACATATGAAAAATAATATAAATTTGTCATTTAGGTCATTAAACACAAGCAACGGTTATTTGGGTTAGTTGGTGACCATGATTCTCAATATCTGGTCAGTGTACAAAACAATAATTTGGGTCGTTTGGTAAACATGATTATGCATATTTCATTTTTTCTAGTTTGAGTAACTTGTTGTCATCAAGGACCCACGTGGTAAAGTGATTTAGTCGGTTGGTCATCAAGGACCCATGGGGTGAAGTGACCAGTGGCCAGAGGCAGTGTTCAAGATAAGCCTTTCGGGGGAATCGACATGTGTATAGTAGTTGGTACCAACTATACGTGTTAAGTTATGTATGTTATGTTATATTATGTTTTATGGCGTGTATGTAAATGAATGGATATGTTACGTGAATGCATGTGATTGATATAATATGTGAGTATTGTGTTTCTCACTAAGCGTTTCCGCTTACCCGTTGAATTCTAACATTTCAGGTTAAGGGTATTTTTGGAAAAGGACACGGCGTGATCGCTCCGAGCTCGTATAAGAATAAGTGAAGGGACCTTTTAAGTAATTTACATTTTAAGTCTCCCGCTTTTAAATTTTATTTATGTTTTGGTAACACCATTACTCTGATATAAACTATTTAATTATTTTAAAATATTTTAATTCATTTAAAAGTTTTTGTGTCAAAAAGTGTATTTTAGATTTATTTAATGTTTTATCATTGAAAAAAATTAGGGTGTTACAGAACCAAAACCGATAAGGATCAAAATATCAAAAACAACTTCTGTAAATCACTCTTATTTGTTATTAACATTTTATGCTTCAATGTATGATATGGTTTATTGGGCGTTTTTAGATATTTGCCAATGGGCTACTTGAAGGCCTATATGTATAATTTAAAGGTGTTAATGTTACAATTTATGGTGGTTATGTGATTTTTCTTAATGAAATAAATAGGGAGTCTGGATAATTTCATGTGGGCAGTGAAGTAATTCGTAAGTTAAATTGAAATAAATATTCCAGACTAAATTTCTTATCCATAATTCCTATCACCTAACACTTTAGATTTATTTGTGACATTTGGATACAAACACATTGCAAAAGCTAGTGTTATAGTAATCCAATCATTACTTCCGTGTAGTTTTCAAAATATTTTTAGATGGTTTGAAAAAGTTTTAGTTATTTTACATTAAAATTCGTTTAAAGGAAATATTCTTGAAAAATTAGCATTGATCTTTGCAAAAAAAAAAAAAAAAAAATCATTAATAACATTGTACTTTGAAAGAAATGATTTTTTCTGGGATCTTTTAAATAAACTGGAAAATTTTTATTTCTTTTAAATTGGAGTTCATTTATAGGATATTTTTCTTGAAAACAATATCGGTTTTAATATTGAACTTTGAAATAAAGTTCACTAATAACATCGTAATTTGAAAAAAAATAACTTTTTTAAATCACCTTAGATGATCTGGAAAAAAGTTACATTTATTTTACATTAAAACTCATTTATATGACATTTTTCTGGAAAATATATCGGTTTTAAAGTGATTTTTTACAGGACATCATTTTGTAAAAAATATCGATTATAGTATTGAACTTTGTAAAAAATCATTAATAACATCAAACTTTTAAAATAAAATGTTTTTCTTAATAATTAAGTTTTTTTATCTATCAAGGATGTAACACATAAAAAGGGTGTTGCTAAATATACACTTTTAAGAAAAATCAAACTGTTTTCAACCAATAATATCTAATTTTCCAAAAAATAATACAATTTCAAAAAATAAAAAGAAATTGAGTTTAAATTTAAACCGGGACATATCAGGTATAATGGAGTTTATTTAGTCATTTCCTGTAAAAAGAAAAAAAAATTCGTGCGATATTTTTCTCGTTTATAGGCTATAGCCTTCCTAGGGTGCCACGTCACTTGACTTTCTAACGACGCCGTATATATCAAAGGGTATCACACCGTTTCATCTTCAACTGCCCGATATCTCTTTATCTTCCGGGTTTCTTTCCTTTTCTCTTTACTCCTTCGTCCTCTTCCTCTTTGCTATTTGTTTGTCAATTTCATTTAGGACTTTGGGATTTTTGTTCATTCACCCATTCTTCTCTGTGGATCAATTGCAGAAAATTCTTTTTCTTTTTTTCAGAGCTTAACCTGGATAAAAGTGGTAGTGAGGGTTTGCCGGTTTCAAGAAAACCCTAGCCCGTCTGTGTAAAATCTGAGCCCCATTTTTTTTTTTCCTGTTTGTTTTATTTTGGAATCGAGATATCCACAACTTCTCTTTAGTTTTCTTCTATTCCTGACTTTTACAACTTTGAACACTGATTTTTCTCTAACTATTTCTGACTTATGGTTCCCGATGATTCTAACTAGGGTTTGTTTTCGTTCTAATTCCTTGCTTCTGGATTGATTCAAGATTTGTGTTTTGGAGGCTCAAGAATTTGGTAACAATGGTTATCATCGTGAAGAAGAAACTAACGAAAGGACGATTTCTACGTGATTCTCTGTATCCTCTCATTCTATGCTTCTGAACGTCACCTTCTGTTTCTCATCTTCTAAGAAAAGCCCTAAACCATTACTTCCACCACCATCGACTATCAAGAATTGAAACATCGTTTGAGGAGCGTGAGGCCGGGTCAAGGTTGATCCACCATAATTTCTTTCCCAAAATACCATCCACCGCTCTGGGTTTGTTTCTTTTTCCCTTTTGTTTTCTACTCTAATCTATCTTTGGTCTATACATCCGAAAAATCCTCTAAAATTTCAACTGAATGGAGTTTTAGAAGTCATATTTGCTGGCAAGGGTCTTTTTATCTTTTAAAATATCACAATATCCATTGCATAATCCGAATCCCAAAATCATCCATTGAAAAATCTTCTGTAAGCTCTAACACCATAAGAATCTGGTTATTGATTTGCTTAAATCTCATTTTAAAGGTTTGACTATTTATTTTAACCCATGGACTGTGATTATGTTTTAAGGGCTCTTTCTATTGTTCCTTTTTTATTTACTTTATGTGCATCCAGTGAAAAGGAGTATTACAAACAGAGATTTGCAACATTGGAGTCTTGGAGTGTATTTGACTAAAGAAGAAAATGAGTTGGAGCAACTTGTAAGTACTACTTGATGAATCTTTTTTTTATTGTGCTTGGGCTCGGTTCTAGTATTTGACTATGGGGTGATCATTAAAATTTTCATTGAAACTGATACTTTCCAGACAACATTTTTCTTTTTGCAATTTAAAAAGTCATCCGATCTAACATACTCCAAACTCTTTTCTGTATACGTTATGTTACGAGTGAGTCTGTCAAACTTTTCTATTTGTTGGCTCTAATTGAAAACATTTGTCATATAACATATTACACTTTTGTATTTGAATTTCAGTTGGGGATCATTGATGTGGAGTGTGAGCTGACTAATCTGGATGATCTATTGAAAAAGCTAAGAACACTAAAGTAAAAAGATGACAACCATACATAATAATATGCCTTTATAATATCAGGTTGTAAGAATGAATTTTATGAAAGGCAAATTTCTGAAAATATCAAAGTACTTTACCCTTTCTCTGCCAACAATTGTAACTTGTTTTATATCAATAATAGCAATGTACTCACGACTTTGCTGAAACATCGTCAAGTTTTTCTAATGTTGGCGTGGACCACTTTTTTGAGGCCGCTTAATCTCTTGTTTTTGTTTACATATTTTTTGGATAATTTCAAAAGTAGCAACATATTTCTATCCATTTGTATATTATAGCATCCTACTTTCAGTAAGTTACTCGAAAATGATTCTATTTTGACTTTATTAGAGCCTTCTTTATCTTTTCATTTGATATTCACTTGTCGTTTTCACATTTTGACATCTTAGAGGGTCAATGTCTTATTAGTATTTTTTATTTAGTAGCTTGAAGATGATCTTTTTCGTTTTCCATTTGAAGTTGTACACAGGTGTATTAGTAGTCCTCATGCTAAAGTTTGTTGCCTTTTCTTGTGTTTTACGTTGCTAATTTAATGAAGTCTTATTGCTCTGTAGGTATCAAGTTGGAATATATAAATGTGGACCAAACATCAAGACATTTGACTGACTTTCTCTTGATAGCTCTTCAAGATGAGGCTGATATGTTGAGTCTTCATCATGACATCGATACAAATATATTCTAAATCCTTCCAAATTATAATGTTAAATTTTCAATTATAGGATTTTTTGAGGAAATACCAAAATTACTCTTCATGGGCCATGGCTATCAAGAATAGAAACAGACACTGTTTGAGGAGCGTGAGAGGACTTCTCTTTGGCTTCAAGTCTTCTATCTAGGACACTCTTGCCCTTGCTCGTAGTTGGTTGCTAGGTTTGTTTCTTTTTCCTTTTAACTCTAATGTATGTATAATGTATGAGTAATTGTATTCATTCCTACCTTTTATTCCTACTCATATTCCTACCCATGTGAAATTATGACAAGTGTCACATTTAATAAAACTAATAATATTTTAAGACACATGTCACAATTTCATATGGGTAGGAAGATTATTAGGAATAAAAGGTAGGAACAAAAACATTTTCTCATAATGTATACATTCTAAAAATCCTCTAAAATTTCAACTGAATGGATGTTTTAGAAGTCATATCTGCTGGTAAGGGTCCTGTCATCTTTTAAAACGTCAAAAATGATTGTTATTGATTTGCTTAAATCATGCATATTTTTTTATTGTGTTTGTGCTCATTTCTTGTATTTGACTATGTTTTTACTAATGCAAGAACTTAACATGGTGTTATGTTGAGTTTTGTATTGCAAACAATTCAGTGAGATGTAGAATTTTCATACTATTTAAGTTGATCGTACAATATAGATAGCCACTCTTAGTCAACTCAGGTCATAGGGTGATTGGGTATTACATGAAATATGCTCAAAATGATTTCTCTTTGACATTTTCTATAGTAATGTTCTCATTTTCTATCTTCTGTCTGATTTCTGTGTTTTAGAAGTCGAGACATTGTGAGATTGGTGATGCAGTCCATGGTGATTCATGGCTACTCTATATAGCTTTCAATGTTGTTCTTTGAGGGATTCACTACTTTTATTTTCATTCTTTAATTTTTTCCACTGTCTTCTTCCCCACTAAGATGGCAATGAGTCATCTCCAGAAGCCATTGACAGCTGCTCATTCCATTTCACACACTTGTTCTCCACTAGCAATCGATACAACCAATGTATCTGTATTTTGTAGATGATTTGAAATTTTGAGCATGTAAGTTTTAATTTTTACATCATCTTTAGTACGATTTCATGATTTACAGTTGCCTAGTTTCCTCACTTTACAGACAGATGATTTGAAATTTTGTAGATGGGTCAGTTCCTGCTTATAGATTCAGGTATTGAGAATTGAATTTTTGTTGTTGAAATAAGACTTATAAAAATGTTATAAACTTCGTAACGTCTCAGTCTTGTTGAAATAAAAGTGGACTCATCCCCTCCTAAGCTCTTTATCGTTGTTAAATCTACTGCCCTGAAAGTTGATGGCACCATGCTTTTCTCCTTTGTTTACCATAACAATGAAGTTGGTCATTAACTGCATATCTACACCTACAGGGCAGAGGTTATCATGTCATTCCAAAAAGGAGGTAAAGATTTAATAACTTACTGGATTAAGGCATAAAAAAAGTAGTATTTAAAGGTCTTATATCTGTTTCTTGAAGTGCAGGTACAGTGAACAACACAGTTGAGATCTTATGCAACTTATTCGATATGGTTGCAAGCCTTCATCCTAACACTCATCGCTCTTGCCATTGTTGTTGGTTCTCCTATAATTTTCTTTTTCTTATTTAATCTAGATGATTTTATAAAGTACATTGCTATTTCTTTTAGAGCCTGTTTGGCTAAGCTTATTTAGCTCATAAGCACTTTTGGGCAAAAGTGCTTATGAGCTTTTGGCTTTTCAAAAAGGAGTTTTTAAAAAAGTGTTTGGATAAGCTTATATGGTGGGAAAAGCTAAAAGTTGATAAGGAGATAAAAAAAAGTGTTTGGATAAGCTTTTATATATGAGGGTAGATGGTAGTTGGGGGTAATATTGTCAATTGGTAATTAAAAAGCACTTCTCTCCTTGAAAAGCCAGGTTCCCCATGCTTTTTAAAAATAGCTTTTTGCAATGTAATAAAAAGCTGATTTAAAAAGTGCTTCTTGGTTGCCAAACACTATTTTCAGCTTTTTAGCTTCTTGAGAAGTCAAAAAGCCCATAAGCACTTTCTAAACACACAGCCAAACATGCTCTTAATTGTTCTTTTTGACTTTTGCTCTAGCATATGACATGCTAATCCCAAGATACAAAACTGAAAATACAAATAGTCTTCGCCTTTGGGTGCCAAAGTAAGTGCTCAGGTTGTCAGTTTTTAAATGGACAATATCCATCTATTCATGATTTTTTTTTTTCTTGATGAAACTGATTTTGATGTTCTTTATTTACTTTTTTAACGGTTTCTATGGCAGAATAAAGATGGAGTCCAACTGGTAAGGTATAATCCACATTCTTCTTTATTCCCTAGTCCAACCGGTAAGTTATAATCCTCCGCAGTCATCCTCTTCCATGTTTGGTACAACTGTTAACGATTCCCTGTATCCCATCATCTTCTTGCTTTTCCAGTTAACCATCTCATAGAACCCTATATTTCTTTCTGTCTGTCTATCTCTAATATGGCGTGATTTCAGGGTTGATGAAGAACACTAACAATATTTTCAGTTTGTACTATTCCCACTTTCTTTTTCTCTCACACTCTGTCTGCAAAAGTGGCGGGCGGTCGTCGATCTCTCTACCGATTTCTGCACAAGTTTCTTCTGAAATTCTGTTTTTTCTGGTAAAAATCTATTTCTCTGTTGTCAACTGATCTCATTCATTCTCGAGTCCTATGTCATGGATCTTTGCAGGTTTGATTTTTTGAGTGGGTAAAGAAAGTTATAAATTCTTTAGTAAAATTTTAGCATAGTTTTTGGTTAGCAAGTTAAGCTTAAGTTTTTATGTATCTGTCTTTGATGGTGGTTTGTGTTATTTTTATATATTGTAGGGAGAGAATTGAGCTCCTTGTGGATAAAATGGAGAATCTTTTTCTCTTGTCTATAAAAGTAATCATTTATTTATTTACATAGATCAAGAGATTTCTCTATTGATAATTCAATAAAAGGAAGGGTAATTTAGTTTTTGAATTGTGGTATTTGTTCCTGCATTGCAAAAATGACATAATAAGAATTACAGACCTGCATATAGATATATTTACATTGTAACATCTAGAACATATAATTTCAGCATTGGTTATTAAGCATTTTCCTGTGAACATGTCAGTATCCTAAATTTTCATCATTTTACAGTATGTTTATTGTTCACATTCAATTCTTTTTTGTAATTTTAGTAGTCTCTCTGATGGTTGTGTGTTTATAATTAAGAAAAACTAATAACCTTATTTTGTTACATTTACCTATTGGTAGATGAGTTTTCTATTGAATTGTGAGTTGGTATTGTTGGTATGAATTCATTAACCTGATCGCAATTTTTAGTTCACTTGGTTTACTCAACCTTCTTGAATTGCAGGTAAAAACTTAGCTATTATGATGTGTTCCATCTAAAATCAGGATTACATCTTATAACTGCTACTCTCAACAACCTAAACCAATACAGTGGAGAGGAAGATTCAGGTTACCTCAAAGCATCACAAATCCAAAAATCTAAAATAACCTTGTACATTTGCATTCTTTTTAAAATCTATTTTGGTTAAAATTGTTGGTGTTTATTTCACATTTTGAAAACTAATATGTTTGACCTAAGATTGTATGCGAGTTTGAAACAGAACAGGGGTTAGGATGCTTTTCTTCATAACCGTACAAAATGATTTCTCTTTGACATTTTCCATAGTAATGTTCTCATTCTTCATCTTCTGATTTCTCTGTTTTAGAAGTCGAGACATTGTGAGATTGGTGATTCATGTCTACTCTTTTTAGCTTTCTATGGTGTTGTTCTTTGAGGTATAAATACTCAGGTATTCACTTCTTTTTTTACTTTTAGTTTTTTGTCTACCAGCTGTTTGATGAAATGATCATTTGAAAGTTAGGTGGGTAAGGTTTAAAGATTTGTACTTTATTCATTTCTCCAAACACAACATCTTTTAATTTGAACGTTTAAGATTTTCCAGGATAATTCCATCTGGGTTTTCACTAATTTTTTCCCAAACAGTTCTTTTCTTATTTGTTTCTATGAAAAATTATTTATGTATAATGGCAGTGTACTTCATTTGTAATTGTCTTCGGACAATAGCGAACGAAATACTCAAATTACCCTTAAAATCTTTGTTTACTGATTTTAACATATCACGCTTTTTGTTTATCTAATTTGATTTTCTTTTTTTGTGTTTTAAAGCTTGATTTATAGACTTATTATAAGGTTATCAGTGGTAAACCACGAACCATTCATTACTTTATATATATTTCATGCTCTTGATTTGACCCTTTTTGAGTTTCTTTGCAGTTATGCAAATTCTAAAAAAGAAAATTTCTGGTTAGTTTTGTATTTCTTCTTTGTTTGTTGTTTTTGTTTGTTTCCTCTAGTCTCACAAGCTTTTATGTGTATAAACAATTGATTGGGTTTGGTGTTTTGAAGTTTGAACTTTTCTTTTTAGGGCTCCAAATCCATATACGATCTTGATATTATAAACAACTAGAGGGGTAAAGATTAATGATGAATATGCCTTCTTTGATCCAAATCCATATACGATCTTGGTGTTTTTGAATTTTGAACTTTTCTTTTTCTGGAAGGTGTGCCTTACCAAGATTTTATTGGGCTACCTAAAGCAGCTTTTCTAGAGAATTTGATGATTTCACAAGTGGTAAGAAATCTTCTTCATATTTTAAACGTGTTCATAGCCCTTGTTATCATCTAGCCAATTAGGTCTTTTTCATATTTATGATTCCACAAGTGGTAAGATTTTATTGAGCCATATTGATATCTTATTTTTTAGTTCCTTATTGACAATCCTAATATTGCACATCATATGTTTTATGGTTTGAAGGAATAATCAATCTGTGAGTTATGTTTTGAGACTTAGTTACAAGTTTCCCTCTTATTTGGGATAACAATGACTTTCTTTTTATTTTTGGGATTTTTACGTGCAGATTTTTTAGTTGAAACTCGTATAATAATATCCTCCTTCCTATAGGTTTAATGGATCTACTAAAAATGCGTTGGGGTTACAGACCAGCGACCACATAACTTGTGGGTATTATAACTTGATATATTTTTTAAAAGTATGTCTTGATAGGAAACAAAAATGGAAGTACAATAGTGTAACTGATGTAGGATTATGGGGGTTGCTTTCCCAATTTCTTCATACTACTAATACTAGCATTGGGTTATTGGTGCTGGAGCCTTGCTTTAGAGTGAAAAAGATATTGAGGGTAAAAATTGATTAAATTGAATTTGCTTATGTGAAATTCCAGGATAATTCATATTGGGCCAAGGTATGATTTTCTTGTTAGTATTTATACAAAGTGTTAAATGCAAGAGAATAGCAATGTACTTTCGTTAATTGGTTTGTTCTAGCATCCTATTTTCGTGTCTTCCTGTTAACACCATTGCACTTGGTTATCCAGTTATAAAAATATTATTTTAATACAAGGAAAGTTTACTATTATAATCATGTATATATTTTAGAGTGCAACGCTCTAATAAAAACGAATTGAGAGTGCAATTATGAGTACGATGCTATACTGCTTAGTTCACTCCAGCTAACTTTATTTTTTGCTTGTAATAACAACTTACTTACATCTGTTTTTACCAACAATAGCATCATACTTGCATTGTTCTGCATAATAGCAGTATACTTGTATGCTAATACCATAAAGTTTTTAATGAAACTTCAAAAAACCCCAATATTTTCCCAACAAATTACAATATGATACTCTTTTTATAAAGTTGTTTTGTTTTAAATTCATGTTTTGCTGGTTCACAAGAACATACATTCTTTTTAAGTGAAGGAATAGAAGCCACAAAAAGCAGAATAAACATAGGTTGCATACACATACATTGGAAATATACCCAGCTATAGCATTGTACTTTCTTTTTTATTAGCACAATGCACTTTTGTCTCTTCTGCTCTCATTGCTGTTCATCATCTTCTTGTAAATAGGTATTTTTCCTTTTTCGCTCTTTCTGTCTCCTCGGCTCTGTGAATTCAAATTTTTTTATTTTGTTTATTCAAAGTTTTGATTTGGATGGTACTAAATAATGAGTTTTTATTTGTAAATTGTTTTGTAGGGTTTTGAAAAATCTCCCCAGGTAAACAAGACCTTTTTAATCTCTCTTTTTGACTATTGTATAGCGAGAGTGAATAGAGGAGAATTTATGGCTAATGAGTTCAAAGTGGTTAAAAAATCTGACTCAATTTCTTAGTTGAATAAATATGAATAATGAGATTTTTATGGTATGCATGCTCCACCCTACTCAACTGTTAAACTGACTGCTGATAGCTACCAATGTACACCTCTATTGCTCTCTCTCTCTCTCTCTCTCTGCTAAATCAGCATGGTTGGTAATGGGATCTTGCCTATTGATTTTCTCATTTTCATCTTGTTTTCAATTTATGTTGGCTATATAGTGTCACATTTTCTGTCGTTAGTTTAATTCTTATTCATGGCTACCTGGTTGCTGTTGTCATTATTATTTATCTAAGGAATTATGGGTCTATTAGATGTAATTTGAATGATCCGGTTATTATAACTAGGTTTTTTTAGACAAGATTATTTCAGTTAGATTTAGTGGTTTGGGGTTTTGTCGCTAGAACTACAGATTGTTATGTTTGTCATGAGATTCCTTTGACCAGGTGTTCAATTGCCAAGATCGATATTTTTTGCTTATAGGGCACTTTATTTTTACATGATGTTTCAATTTGTTGCTACAACTTGTCACTTTATTTTTACATGATATTACACTTGCATATTTCTGAATTATGGTAATTACGAAACTAAAAGGCTGTAAGTTGTGATTTGATTCAGGGACAATTAGGCTGTGCTTTGCAACAGTTGGCAAAGATTGACATTGATTCAAGGTTATAATATTTTTCATTTTTTGTCTTGGTGATGGTAACAATGTATAAGCCATACTAATAACATTAAACAATGTTTTATTCCAATTTTTCAAAAACTGGAAATTGTTGAGGGTGATTATTCAGAAGATTGAGTTTTCCATTATATCGGTGTTTGAGATGATATGAAGAAGCTTATGGTCGCTACAAAAAAGTTTCAAGGTGCATTAACAAGGATTGAGGTTTATATTCTTTATTCTCCCTTTCAATTTTCTTACAAAGAACAATAATTGTGAAATTTTTTATCTGATCACCAAGCAAAATAAAAGATGAGAAAGATGGAGATATTACAGTATATCAATACCATCATTACAGGGTTTTCTTTGTGTCCATTAGCTTATCACATTTACATTGACCAAATACTAAACAACATTGACCTTATTGCCAAAATAGGATTAAAATATGTTTATCGAATTTCCATGTCTTGTTCACGTATCTATCTAAGGTAAGTCCTGCAACTATTTCTCTCCATAATCTTTGATGAAATACCTCTAACTAAACCACATTGGATGCATTCAAAAGTAGTCGGTCTTTGTTTACAATAACAAAAAAAGACATTGGACTTTACATAAATGCAAAGAACACACCATATATCCTTGAGTTCTCTCTCTCTCTCTCTCTCCCTCTCTTCAATGCACATGCTCAGTAAAGAAAATTGCTGGTTAATTTTACTGTAGATGGTTCATGGTTGTGTGTTTATGATTAAGAAAAACTAAAAACCTTATTCTGTTACATTTACCTAACGGTAGATGAGTTTTCCGTCTTCTTATTTTATTTCTCGAGACATTGTGAGATTAGTGATGCAGTCCATGGTGATTCATGTCTACTCTTTTTAGCTTTCTATGGTGTTGTTCTTTGAGGTATAAATACTCAGGTAATCACTTCTTTTATTTTTAACTTTTTTCTACCAACTGTTTAATGAAATTATCCTTTGAAAGTTAGGTGGGTAAGATTTAAAGATTTGCACTTTATTCAACTTTCTATTGTGTAATTTTTCCTCAAATTTGGGACATTATTGTTTACATTTGCTTCAATTAAATTTTATTTGCGATATTTTGTGTATTAAATAAATGTGAGCATTTTGATATCATTATTTTTAATGATAGGACTACAACAATCCAGTAAGCTTTCTGTTTTAGGTTTAATTTTTGTTAGTTTTCTATTCTTTTATTACTTGCTCCTGTCTATGACTATTGTGAACCTATTCATCTATTTCAAAGGATTTTGTAGGTAAATATGAGGACAAGATTTGATGTAATGCATTTGTCTGTAAAGCACGTTGCTCTTTTCTGATTTTTAATGGAATGGTACACTTGACCCTAATATCCTCTGTTTATACATGTATTCAACTCGAATACGTAGTTTTGTTACAAAGTTTGAAGATATGATGAAATTTATTGAATGTATCTATACCCTTAAATAAGTTTCTTTCTTGTTAGTTGTTTATAGGGAGACTTTTGCATTCAGCTTGAACAGTGCGTGAGGTCTTCTAGAATCAGGTAACCTTTCAAGAAATTAAACTGCATTTGTATAATCTTCTTTGTTCGTTTTTCTTTAGAAATATATATTTGCTAATGACTCACGGTGATGATACGCAAAGAATCCAATAACCATAGAAATTCATGGCAAATGATCTTATTTAAATGGAATTACCACATGACTATACAGTTGATTCTTCATCTTTATGTAGGCATTTTTGGTAATTTATGGATTTAAAAGTGGGTTTCAACTTAAAGGGGGCATGTTTCAAGAACCCAAGGTTGTGTTTCTTAATCAACTAAAGGTAATAAACTAATATCAATATATCCATCCTGATTAAGTGCAACAAAGAGCAATGGTGTATCAAAATCATGGATAAAATATATTGGTTCATGGTAACAAGCTTTTAACTATTGTAAATTAATTATTCCTTTGCTTTGATTCAGTTGCCTTATTTGAATGTCCACATTGCTAATTTTTTAATTAGTACTTACATAAGTTTGGTGCTATATGGAGATTTATGTTGCGGTTATGAGGTTGTAATCTTTAGTGCTAAACTCAATTCTATTTTGCACTTTTCTCATTCCAATTGTATTTAGATTGGCATTTGCCGGTTTATTATGAAGTTGGTACGAACTATATGTGTTAAGTGATGTATGTTATGTTATATTATGGTTTATGACGTGTGATTGATATAGTATGTGAGTACTGTGTTTCTCACTAAGCGTTTTCGATTACCCATTGAATTCTAACATTTCAGGTTAAGGCGTATTTTTGAAAAAGGATACGGTGTGATCGCTCCGAGCTCGTATCAGAATAAGTGAAGGGACCTTTAAGCAATTTACATTTTAAGTCTTCCGCTTTTAAATTTTATTATGTTTTGGTAACACCATTACTCTGATATAAACTATTTAATATTTTAAAATGTTTTAATTCATTTAAAAGTTTTTGTGTCAAAAAGTGTATTTTAGATTTATTTAATGTCTTATCATTGAAAAAAAAATCAGGGTGTTGCAGAACCAAAACCGATAACGATCAAAATATCAAAGACAACTTCTGTAAATTACTCTTATTTGTTATTAACATTTTATGCTTCAATGTATGATATGGTTTATTGGGCTTTTTTAGATATTTGCCAGTGGACTACTTGAAGGCCTATATTGGATAATTTAAAGCTGTTAATGTTATATTTATGGTGGTTATGTGATTTTTCTTAGTGAAATAAATAGGGAGTCTGGATAATTTCATGGAGGCAATGAAGTACTTTGTAAGTTAAATTGAAATAAATGTTGTAGACTAAATTTCTTATCCATAATTCCTATCACTTAACACTTTAGATTTATTTGTGACATTCAGATACAAACACATTGCAAAAGCTAGTGTTATAGTAATCCAATCATTACTTCCTTGTAGTTTTCAAAATATTTTTTGATGGTTTGAAAAAGTTTCATTTATTTTACATTAAAGTTTGTTTATAGGAAATATTATTGAAAAATTAGCATTGAACTTTGCAAAAAAATCATAAATAACATTGTACTTTGAAAGAAATGACTTTTTTTTGGGATCTTTTAAATAAACTGGAATAGTTTCATTTCTTTTACATTGGAGTTCATTTATAGGACATTTTTTCGGAAAACAATATTGGTTTTAATATTGAACTTTGAAATAAAATTCACTAACAACATTGTAATTTGAAAAAAGTAACATTTTTAAACCACTTTAGATGATTTGGAAAAAGCAACATTTATTTTATATTAAACCTCATTTATATGACATTTTTCTGGAAAATAATATCGGTTTTAAAGAGATTTTTTTACAAGACATAGTATTGAACTTTGTAAAAAATCATTAATAGCATCATACTTTTAAAATAAAATGTTTTTTTTTAATAATTAAGTTTTTTTATTTATCAAGGATGTAACACACAATTCCTATATAAAAAAGGTGTTGCTAAATATACACCTTTAAGAAAAGTCAAACTGTTTTCAACCAATCATATCTAATTTTTTCTGAAAACAATACAATTTTAAAAAATAAAAAGAACTTGACTTTAAATTTAAACCGAGGCATATCTATATTTATATCTATATCTATATCTATATCTATATCTATATCTATATTTATATAACTTTTATAATAGAGGCCATCTAAATGGATGTGGTTCAAGATAGCTCAAATACTAGCACCACATTCATTTGAAACTTTCATTATAACTCAAGGGTTTTCTAATTTATGTATACTTAATACTTACAACTCAAGAGTTTTAAGTTATAATTATTAATTGGTAATGACTTTTTATTTTTCTCATTTATATACATTGTAACTTATATTAGTAGTATATAATTAAGTTTTGCTCACAAAATAGATACATGTGTTTGAGGAGATTTGTAATTCAAATGTGAAGAGCTGAAGAAGTTGGTTTGTTTCATCAATGGTTATTGCAATACATAATATTTCTATATATGAAGTTTATGTTGAATTCCATATGTTCTCTTTATACGATTTGTAAGTTTTTAATACAAATGTTAAATACTTAGTATTTAAACTAATATTATATAACTCGTGTTTGATTTTCATGTTTCTATTTTAATTCTTAGCACAATGATGTCGTATTTATTTGTATTTTAAGAGAACCGTATTTTAATTATTTGTTTCATTTTCAACTTTACTTATTAAAATTAATTGTTGTATACATAAATTTCATGGTCAAATAAATATAATAATAATAGAAGTTGTTGATGAATGCGTGACTAAATTTCATTAGTGAAAACCATTCATGAATGTATTTTAGAATTATATTATTTTAGTCATGTTGAATTTTTTAATACTTTCTACATCTAAATTTATTAATTTATATGCTTAGTCATTAACTTAATATAAAATAACAAAACTTATTTTATTTTTATTATTTTCATCTTTAAAAACTTAAAATCTTAAACTTATGATAAATTAATTGTATAATTGACTATTGATTGGTTTATTAATAGGTTTTACCTATATAAGAACATTAAAATATTCAATTATACTTGCTTCATTTCTCTTTTTATTACTTACACATTCTTTTCACCTTTTTCAGATTTTGTTATTTAGAGTATGTGAAAAATAACTTAAATTTTGGATGTAATATTATTCGTGTATTATTTTTTCTCATAATCTTATATGAATATTTTTATTCATACTTTTATGGTTAATATTTTATTCTTATCGTGTTTGCATGTTTCTATTTTAATTTTTAGCATAATGATGTTGTGTTTATTTATATTTTGAGATAATCTTATTTTGATTGTTTGTTTTATTTTTAACTTTACGTATTAAAAATAATTGTTGTATATATAGCTTTCATGGTTAAACAAGTGTAATAGGAATAAATATTGTTGATAAACGGGTGACAAATTTTCATTAGTGTAAACCATTAATGGGAGTGCTTAAAAATTATATTATTCATGTTAAAGTTTTTATTTTATATAGTTTTTACTTTTAAATTGATTAATCTATAATCTTAGTTATTAGGCGTAATATAAAATAACAAACTTATTTTATTTTTACTATTTTCATCTACAAAAATTTAAAATCTTAATTACATGACCAAATCCAAATATAACTCATAAGAAATTAAAATTAAACTAAAATCATAACCAAAAGATCAGCCACATAAAACTCAATGTTTACATAAACTATTTCAATTAAAGTTTATATTCACAATTTGAAATGATGATTAACCGGTAATTACTAAACAATTTAATCACAATGATGTAAAGAGAAATATAATAAGAAAATAAATGGAAACTCATAGAATATTAAATACCCGTACCATGATAAATTATATATAAAACTCATAGTCGTATACAAATCATTATATATAATTGAGTCTACAATAGCATGTTTGTAGATTTCTGATGTTTGACTATCTATATATAACTGAATTCAAAAGAGTTATTATGAAACCTTTTTCATGTTTTGGACGCAAATATTATCATTAATACATGATACATACTATGATAATCATTTATATATAGTATTGTATGTTTAGATTGGATATAAATTTTTAAAGTTCATATGATCGACCAATGTTTTTATTATATAATTTTTACTCCCGCGCAACGCGCGGGTATACGTCTAGTAACTCTTATAATAGAGGTCATCCAAATGAATATTGTTCAAGATTGGTCTCATTATTGCACTATATTCATTTGAAACCTCCACCTTTTCATCTTTCAACTAATTATTATAAACTACTCAAAAGTTTTTTAACTTATATATTATAATTACTAAGTATTTAAACTAATAATGATATAATTTATGAGTATCAAATGAATAGTATTTGAATAGTCTTTTTTTACTATAAAAGATGACAATCATTTGAGTAACACACAAATACAAAAAATATACAAAGTAAAAAACATCATATAGGAAGAAGAATGACAAGGTTTAAAGATATTTATTAGCTTGAGTTTTTCTTTTTGATATAGTTCGAGCCATATTACGAAGATCATGCAACCATTATCGACGAAGAAAAATGTGTGTATAAAACACATTTCGCAATGAATTTATTATATTTTACTATGTTTTATGCTTATTTGGTAAGTCAAAATTAAGCTTATGTAATTAGTTGATGATTTGGATTCTTATTTGAGATTTTTGGTATTCTTATTTCATCGATTAGAATAGTATAAATATTCATGTAATACAATATTTGATATTTTATTATCATGTGTTATGTTTGTGATTTATAAAATAAAATCTTATTTATATATTTGGGTGTTTAGTTTTTTGAAAGAACTTTATATATAATTAGTTAAATAGATATTATATTTTAGAATTTATATTTAAATGAACATTCATAAGAAATTATAAAAAAAACACATGAATACTTGAAGAGATTATTGAAAAAAATAAAGCAAGTAGATCAATAAATAATTGTTCTTTCATTTCTAATAAAAATATAATTAATAATTTAATTTGATCGAAATGAATTATTTTACAAAATATTTAGTAATTCATACATATAATCAATACTTAAATTTGATTAAATTGAATAGTTTTTAGAAAATACTTAGTTCATCATATATTATAATTATTTTCTAAGAAATGAAGTTTGCTAATATATAAGTACATTTTACAATTACCTATATATTATAATTATTAATAGATGTATTTTTACTTCAATCACATTTATTTAAAACTCTTATGATTTTTCATGTTCTTTTTAATAATAATGTTAATGTTAGTTTATAAAAATCATATTATGATAAATTATGTATTATAATGATATTATCACTTGATCATGGTGATTCATTTTCAAAAAAAAAAAAATATATTAGTTTTTAATTGTTTAAAATAGATGATGAAACATGATTGTAATTTTATTGTATATGTAATTTTTAGAGTTAAATGTTCGTAAAAACACGCTTTTAGTATGTTTATTAAATCAATACAAACATTATCATTAGTTTGTAATCGAAAATATTATGATAAAGTTAGATATTATAATGATATTATAACATTAATTAAGGTAGTTTATTTTAGTTAAACATTAGTATTTAATTGTTTAAGTGTTGACAATAAAAATATATTAGTTTATTACCAATAAGTCTAAAAAAATTTCACATATAGATTCCAGATATACCATGATTTCTTTTTTTTTTAACCATTATCTTGAAATTTCTTACTGTTTGTTTATTATGATATTATTTAACTAATTATTTCTTTATTTTTTGATTTTTTAGAACAAATATCTTGATATAGGTTAATTCATTAGTGATACATCATTTTTTTGTCTCTTATATACAATTGTTAGTGCATAGTAGATACCAATGACTTAGATATTTTTTAACAAAACATATGTATTGTTATTCTAACTATATAATTTTGTTTCTGCGCAATGCGCGCTAGTTAGGTATAATGAAAATGTTTATTTAGTCATTTCCTATAAAAAAGAAAAAAAATTCGTCCGATATTTTTCTCGTTTATAGCCTTCCTAGGGTGCCACGTCTCTTGACTTTTGAACGACGCCGTATACATCAAAGGGTATCGCACCGTTTCAGCTTCAACTGCCCCGATATCTCTTTATCTTCCGGATATTCCGTATACCCTGATCCAGGTTTCTTTCCTCTTCTCTTTACTCCTTCGTCCTCTTCCTCTTTGCTATTTGTTTGTCAATTACTCAATTTCATATAGGACGTTTTTGGGATTTTTGTTCATTCACCCATTCTTCTCTGTGGATCAATTGCAGAAAATTCTTTTTCTTTTTTTCAGAGCTTAACCTGGATAAAAGTGGTAGTGAGGGTTTGTCGGAAAACCCTAGCCCGTCTGTGTAAAATCTGAGCCCCAATATTTTTTAATCTGCTTGTTTTATTTTGGAATCGAGATATCCACAACTTCTCTTTAGTTTTCTTCTATTCCTGACTCTTACAACTTTGAACGCTGATTTTTCTTTTAACTATTTTTGACTTATGTTCCTGATGATTCTAACTAGGGTTTGTTTTCGTTCTAATTCCTTGCTTCTGGATTGATTCAAGATTTGTGTTTTGGAGGCTCAAGAATTCGGTAACAATGGTTATCATCGTGAAGAAGAAACTAACGAAAGGACGATTTCTACGTGATTCTTTGTATCCTCTCATTCTATGCTTCTGAACGTCACCTTCTGTTTCTCCACTTCTAAGAAAAACCCTAAACCATTACTTCCACCACCATCGACTATCAGGAATTGAAACATCGTTTGAGGAGCGTGAGAGGGCTTCTTTGGCCGGGTCAAGGTTGATCCACCATAATTTCGTTCCCAAAATACCATCCACCGCTCCGGGTTTGTTTCTTTTTCCTTTTTGTTTTCTACTCTAATCTATCTTTAGTCTATACATCCGAAAAATCCTCTAAAATTTCAACTGAATGGATGTTTTAGAAGTCATATCTGCTGGCAAGGGTGTTTTTATCTTTTAAAATGTCAAAAAATGATCCGTTGCATAATCCAAATTCCAAAATCATCCATTGAAAATCTTTTGTAAACTCTAACACTGTAAGAATTTGGTTATTGATTTGCTTAAATTTCATTTTAAAGGTTTGACTATTTATTTTAACCCATGGTCTGTGATTATGTTTTAAGGGCTCTTTCTATTGTTCCTTTTTTATTTACTTTATGTGCATCCAGTGAAAAGGAGTATTACAAACAGAGATTTGCAACATTGGAGTCTTGGAGTGTATTTCACTAAAGAAGAAAATCAGTTGGAGCAAATTGTAAGTACTACTTCATCAATCTTTTTTTATTGTGCTTGTGCTCAATTCTAGTATTTGACTATGTCCAGGAAGGTCAACGGTTAATACATACAAAAATTAGAATGACAAGACGAGAAGTTCAATGGTCTATCAAAATCATGGATAAAATATATTGGTTTATATTAACAAGCTTTTAACTATTGTAAATTCATTAATCCTTTTCTTTGATTTAGGTGCCTAATTTGAATGTTCACATTGCCAATTTTTTTCATTAGTTATTACGTTGGTAATTTATGGATTTAAAAGTGGATTTACCAAATGAGTATACAATTGATTCTTCATCTTTATGTAGGCATTCTGGTAATTTATGGATTTAAACGTAAAGGGGCATGTTTCAAGAACTCAAGGCTGTTTTTTTAATCAACTAAAGGTAATAAACTAATATCAATCAGCATACCTCTTTAGTTTTTACCATATGCCATGATGCTTGACATTGGGTTAAATTCAAGAGATATCTCTGTACTGCTTGAACAGCTGTGTAGCTTTTTTATCACTCCCAAGTTGGTTGTCAGGTATCTTAGCTTTTAAAACAACTCAAACATCATCAGACTGATCAATCAGAGAATGAAGAAGGCATCTGTTTGGAAAATTATGTGCGGCTCTGTTCAATCAGTGGTCTTGGCATCTCTTATATCCTCTATTGTTATCATCTTATTCGGCCCAACTCATAATCTAAGCACTTCATACAAAATCCCTTTGTTCTTCCATGGACCGATAAGAAGTAAGTTTCCATTTTTACATCATATTTAGTAAGATATCATGATTTACGATTTCTTAATCTCATCACTTTACAGACCGAGATGATTTGAAAATTTGTAGATGGGTCAGATCCTGCTTACTTACGGTTTTTATAGATTCAGGTATTGAGAATTGAATTTTTCTTGTTGAAATAAGACTTATAAAAATTTTATAAACTTCATTTTAAAAGCCGAATTGATGCTATGGGTTTTGTCCTCCGCTGCAAGAACCATACAATTCGTTTTTTCAATTTTCAAGGAACCCTACAAATGTCTGAAACTCATACTGTCTTATTTCTTGAACATGAGTTGAGGATGATTTTTAATAATTTAAAAAAGAGGCCAAAGTTGAAAAATATCCTAAACCTTTCAATTTTTCTATCACCAAGGATCTGCAGAGTCCATGGTAATCTTTTTATATCTATTGTTGTTTCTTTTCTTTTGCTGTTGAAGATTTTTTATACCCATCATTTGTTATGTCTTGTTTGACAGGCACTCTGTTGAAGACTTAGTCGGGTGAAGGGGTACTTTGGGAATTTAAAAACAGAGTTTCTTGCTTGAAGGCTAACGATTTGGGTCTTTAAGGAAAGGGATTCTTGAGATGTTTTTCAGTTTCAATTTTGACAATTAAGGTCCAAGATTTTTCATTACCGGTGTTAGAATTTATATTTTTCCGATTATCCTGTTGAACGCACTTCAATTTCTAACTCATATACTTGATCTGCACATGCAAATCATTATACATTAAAACATAATATGTGTTTTGCCTAATTCAAAGCATTAACATCTTTTGTCCTTCGATGTCAGGTTAACAATGGTGAGAAATATAGTTCCAAGGTCATTCATTATAAAGTTATTGCTTATAGGTGGTTCATCGGTCAGAAGTTAGATTTTGCCAATAATAATTATGGTTTAAAGCATTACTATGGATTGTTGCTCTGTTACACACAACCATTTCTATTTTAATCACCTCATACGTTGTTCTGATTATATTTTTATCCTCTCTTTACTGAATATGCAAAATGTTATTGGAGAAATTTGGAAGTCTGCAATGGCAGCAGATTCTTCATTTGTGTTTTTTTGAGTTTTGTACATTTTGTTGATTGTCCAACATATTCATGGGTATGAAGATGTACTTGAAGGTGAGAGCTCTTGGATTTCAATGGGAGTTATTTGGTTGAGAATCCCTTTAGATAAGTGTAATTATTTGTTTCTATTAGGCTATAATATTTTAGTATGTTTATTTGAAGTTATTTGATTTTTAGTTGCACAGTCGTTCATTATAGCCTTTAACAGAGTTCACATCGAATTATGATACATTTGATGATCGCTACCTTTGTAACCTTCAGATTATTTTATTATAAATGGTCAAAAGGTGAAGCTAAAAACACCTGGAAGAAGTTGAAGCTCTACATCTCGCAGCTGATAAATTACAGTTGATAAATTATAACTTTAAAGAGTGATTTTTAGTTAATTATTTTTGACTTATGGTTCTTGATGACAGCTACCCCATCGGATTTCTTATTCCACACCTGTTCTCCACTAGCAATCGATACAACCAATGTACCTATATGGTTTTGAGAATGTACGATTTCATGATTTAACTATTACATCATCTTTTGTATGATTTCATGATTTACGGTTGCCTAGTTTCATCACTTTACAGACAGATGATTTGAAATTTTGTAGATGGGTCAGTTCCTGCTTACTTAAGGTTTTTATATATTCAGGTCTTGAGAATTGAATTTTTCTTGTTCAAATAAGACCTATAATAAAAATGTTATAAACTTTGTAACGTCTCAATCTTGTTGAAATAATGACACGTTACTGGACTCATCCCCTCCTTACCTCCTAAGCTCTTAAACTACTGCCCTTGAAAGTTGATTCCTTTCACAAGCTCTAGACTATAAAAGCATATTTTGCAGATAAAGCAGTTTGTAATTTCCAAGTTAAAGAAAGATCACAAGCTCTAGACTATTCCTGTTGCAATACAAATTTCCAACTTAAAGGTAAGTTACATGTGAATGTTAAGCTGGCAATTCATTTAGCAAACATGTTTGATAAGTTGGATTCAATTGGCTGTGTGCTGTTAATCTTTTGGTTGCATTTGTCCACATTATTACTCATTACTTTGAGTTTCACTTTTGAAAAATAGATCTAAAAAATTACTTATAGCCATTGGAATTGCATATTATCATAGGTATTGGATTCCTATATTTGATGTGAATTTCCACTGTGAAACTCCTTACAATTACAATATATCAATTTTTGCTTTTCTTTTTGCAGAGAGTTTGTCCTGATATCATACGGCTTCGAATGTGCTATGCGACATCACTTATTGGGTTTGGATAATATAAATTCAGTAATCATTTGAGTCATTTCCCATCACATGGAAGCTATCAAAGAATCTGGTATAGAAACAAAGAGTATTACAAGATATAAGCATTTCTATGAAGCAGATGTACTGGTGAACTAGACATGAAGCTGCTTACAATGAGTATTATGTAGCCAATGACTAATCTAACACCCCCCACAATTTGATTATTTTATGTTCATTGTATATTCATTTTCTTTTCTAATTAAGGCATTATACCTCAAAAATTGTACCTATTTACAACATTGTACTTTCAAGAGTTTCAAAAACTGTCCCTTTTTACAGCATTGCACTTTCAAAAGTTTCAAAAACTGTCCCTATTTACAGCATTGCACTTTCAAAAGTTTCCAAAACTGTCCCTATTTACAGCATTGCACTTTCAAAAGTTTCCAAAACTATCCCTATTTACAGCATTGCACTTTCAAAAATCCTTAATGCATTATTTTAACCAGTTTTAGGTTTTACACTCGCCTACCATATTTAAAAATTCCATTTTACCTTCCAATTGTGATGACATTTGGACTTTCCTACTATATATATGATGTTTTTCACCTGCCAGGTATTCATTCTTTAATTTACCAGTCCTCTTCTTCCATGTTTGGTACAACTGTTAACGAATATGGCGTGATTTCAGGTTTAATGTTAACACTAACAGTATTTTCGGTTTGTACTATTCCACTCTCTTTCTCTCGCACTCTCTCTGAAAAAGTGGTGGGCAGTCATCAATTTCTCTACGATTTCTGCACAAGTTCTGTATTTTATGATTTGATGGACCATGGATAAAAATCTATTTCTCTGTTGTCAACTGATCTCCTTCATTTTTGAGTCCTCTGCCATGGATTTTCACTTGGTAAGGCCGTAAGGGTTACCAAATCTGTTGGTGAATTTTTCGGCAAAGACATATGAAAACCACTCTCTGATCAAGAGCGTATCAAGGTATGAAACATTACAGTTTATTATATCAGATATATAATTTGTTAGGGTTGAGGTTACGCGAGCAATTTAAAAAGTCATCCGATCTGACCTACTCCAAACTCTTTTCTTTAGGTTGTGGACACTGTCCCATAGGAGTGAGATTTTTCTGACACACCATGTGTTCCTGTATACGTTATGTTACGAGTGAGTCGGTCAATCTTTTCTATTTGTTGGCTCTAATGTGAAAGCAATTGTCATATTACACTTGTATTTTAATTTCAGTTGGGGATCATTGATGTGGAGTATGAGCTGATTAATCTGGATGATCTATTGAAACAGCTAAGAACACTAAAGTCAAAAGAAAACAACCATACATAATAATATGACTTTATAATATCAGGTTGTAATGTCGTAAGAATGAATTTTATCAAAGGCAAATTTCTGAAAATATCAACGTACTTTACCCTTCCTCTGCCAACAATTGTATCTTGTTTTATACCAATAATAGCAATGTACTTACGACTTTGCTGCAACATCGTCAAGTTTTTCTAATGTTCTTTTTTGAGGTCGCTTGCTTAATCTCTTGTTTTCGTTTACATATTTTTTGGATAATTTCAAAAATAGCAACACACTTTCATCCATTTGTATATTATAGCATCCTACTTTCAGTAAGTTACTCAAAGAATGATTCTACTTTGACTTTATTAGAGCCTTATTTTAGGCTGTGGCTATCAAGAATAGAATGGAAATATACCACCTTTATTTTCCATCAACCTCTTCCGATGATTCCCATACAAAGAACTTGTACTTCAAGTCTTCTATCTCGGACGCTCTTGCCCTTGGTCGTAGTTGGTGGCTAGGTTTGTTTATTTTTCCTAACGTATGTTTACTCTATACATCCTTAAAATCCTCTAAAATTTCAACTGAATTGATGTTTTAGAAGTCGTACCTGCTGGTAATGGTCCTTTTATCTTTTAAAATGTCAAAAATGATCCATTGAAAAATCTTTTGTAAACCAACACTGTAAGAGTTTTGTTATTGATTTGCTTAAATCATGAATATTTTTTGTATTGTGCTTGCGCTTAATTCTGGTATTTGACTATGTTTGGGAAGATCAACAGTTAATAGATTCAAAAATCAGAATAACAAGGCAAGAAGTTCAAAATGAGGAGGAAAGAATGCAAAGAAGCACGATGTGTGATCTTCAAGCAGAATAATTGAATATGGTGATGAAATTCTTTCTATGGTTGGTTCTGGAATTACAAATCCTTCTGGTTCTTTGTATAGCAGGTATGATTTTATGAGTAGGTAAAGACTAATAAAATTTATTTATTAAAATTTTATCATAGTTTTGGGTTAGCAATACAAGCATAAGTTTATATGTATCTGTCTTTGATTGTGGGTTGTGTTATTTTTATATATCGTAGGGAGAGTGTTGAGCTTCTTGAGGATAAAACGGAGAATCTTTTCCCTCTTGTCTATCAAAGTAGTCATTTATTTATATAGATCAAGAGATTCTCTATTGATAATCCAATAAAAGTAGTCATACTCTTCCATGTTTGGTACAACTGTTAACTCAACTATCTCATAGAACCCTATATTTCTTTCTGTCTGTAATAATATGACTTTATAATATCAGGTTGTAATGTCGTTTCATGAATTTGGAGATAATGTTGGAGACGGTGCTCATATCCTATTGCCTAAGTGTGTAACATAAATGGTGGATATATATACACGTAAGAATGAATTTTATGAAAGGCAATTTCTGAAAATAGCAATGTACTTTACCCTTTCTTTGCCAACAATTGTAATTTGTTTCATACCAATAATAGCAATGTACTTACGACTTTGCTGCAACATCGTCTAGTTATTCTAGTGTTGGTGCGGATCGTTTTCTTGAGGTCGCTTAATCTCTTGTTTTTGTTTACATATTTTTTGGATAAATTCAAAACTAGTGACATACTTTCATCCATTTGTATGTTATAGCATCCTAATTTCAGTAAGTTACTCGAAGAAAGATTTTATTTTGACTTTATTAGAGCCTTATTTATCTTTTCATATGATATTTATTTTTTTTAGGTATAAAGCTTGCGTGTCTATAAAAAGTGAAAGATCCACAAGTGAAAGAGTTTTTGGTTATGTTTCTGAGAGGTTGCCTGCATCAGAGCTTCTGTAAGTTCCATTTCTTAATCCAGAAAGTGGAAAAGAGGGCATATGCTAGTGAGAAACATAAACTTGTGTCCAATGGTTTGTTTTTAACAGGTCAAGTGAGAAACATAAACTTTCCATTCTATCTAGAATTAGATACAACACATACAATAGCTATTGAAATGGTGGAACAACTCGACTTAATACATGAAGACGTGGCTGTAATCCAACTCAAGTGGCATCACAACTTCTCCAGAAGGTTCCATATTCCTCCAAAAAGGCCAACAAACTTTATCGCATGCAGGTGACCGGATGAAAAGTTTGAATGTAGAAGGTTAAATGCAAGAAATAGCAATGTACTTTCTGTATTTGTCAATCATGTCATTCTACTTTCATCACTATCTATTATATCATTGTACTTTGAAAAATCTTCCTGATTACAGCAATGCCATCATTATTTTTATCGCTATAGTTAGGTATTAAAGTACAATGCTGTAATTTGGTAGATTTTTCAAAGTACAATGCCTTGATAAGAGAAGGACTGAGAGTACAATGTTGTAACAAAAAGAAACAAAAGTAGGGTGTTATAATAAACAAATGAATGGAAGTATGTTGCTATTTCTTGCATTTAGCCAAAACATGAAAACAAAAGATCTGGTATTTTAGCGCATAAATTGGTTAGAAAATTGGATCCGTTACTCACGGAATAAATGCAAGAAATAGCAATTTACTTTCATTTATTTGTGTATTATAGCATTTTACCTTCATTTTTTTTTTTTCCATTTTAGTATTGTACTTTCATTTAATTATCAAGTCATCATATTTCAAAGAGTTTCCATTTATTTTAGTATTATACCATCTTACTTTCATTTTCTCCATTATAGCATTGTATTTCCATATTTTATCAATTCATCTTATTTTAAAAGTCTACCTATTTATACCGTAGTACTTTTGGTTTTTGCTCTTATTAAGCCATTATATTCTTTAAAAATCTACCCATTCATAGCATTATACTTTCAGTTTTTGTTGCTATTAGGACAATATGAATCATCATTCTACTAGAATGTATGGTTGCCTGTGTTATTTATTTCTAAACATTTAACCGTATAAAAAAGACTTTTTTTCTCGTGCTGTATTTTTCTAGTTTATAGCATTTCTAGGGCGCCATGTCACTTGACTTTTGAGTGACGCGATATATATCAAAGGGTATGACACTGTTCCATCTTCAACTGCCCCGACATCCTCTTCATCTTCCGGATATTCTCTGATGTAAGTTTGTATTTGATTTTTGTCTTGGTGTAGGTAAAGATGTGGAAGTACTGTTGCATAATAAAGGAAAAAGGATGCTATGTTTTACTTACAGGTAGCTTCAACACATCAAATATGGAATTAGACACTAGTGAGTATTTGCTATTTTAGGCATTAATGTTTAACAAAGTATAATTGTTTATAGCAATGCACTTTAAAAATCTACCCGATTATATCGATGTTATTTTCTTTAATAGAAATAGATGAAATTATGATGCTATGATCAACATAATCATTTTTTTTCTGTTAAATGCAACCTTTTATTGTTTTTCTTGACTCTTCCATATATTTTTGATTACCTAGGAGCTTAGTATGGAAAGAAAACATTTTATGAACTTCATATCCCCTCAAATTTTATCATTTTTAGCATCTCACTCGTTAACTATATCATCATTCATCAATCATCACTCGTTAACTATATCATCAAATTTTAACCTGTAGTGGAGCTTCTGTTGATATGCTTCACAGAAAGTGGAAACAGAGGTTTTTTTGTTTATATCTTGTTGAACATCTGAACATATAAGTATCGGTGATTAGTCAGTTCTTGGCAACCTATTCAGTTACAAGCAACCTTTTCTTTGCTTTGTATGCATTTGAATTAGTCTGTTCTCAAGGTACGGTTTTGAATGACTTTCAGGTACATAGTTTTAATTGGTAGTTGCTTGTGGCTTTGTACACTTTTGAATTGGTCATTCCTTCTGTTTTGTTAGCATTCCGTCTTCTAGATGGAATAGGTGTTTTGGGTGTCTTTGTTCTAATAATTTGTTGAAGCTTCATGGAAGAAGTTATACAATGCAAGATGTCATAGGAAACTATAAAATCTTCAGTATGACAGTAAAAGTGTCGAGACTGTCCAATGACAGAACACAGCCCAATTCATTATTTGAACTTATTTCAGAAACCTATTAATTCATTTGGAACAACGAAGGTGCTACAAAACAAAAAAAAAATACCAACGAATCAAATCAGGTAAGAGGAAGACTGCCAGTGCATAAAGCTATTACTTTAGGTAATTTCTCTTCCATCTTTTTGTTTTTATTGGTTTAAAATATTCATCAATTAGTTCCAACTCCATGTTGATTATGCTTTTTCTCTACCTGTTTTTTTTTATAATGGCCATTTTTTAAATTTATTTGTTTAGTCATGGTATCAAATCCCCAATCTTTCTTAATCAACTAAAGGTAACAAACTAATATCAATTAGCATATCCATCCTGATTAAGTGCAACAAAGAGGATCAAAGTGTAGGTTTTGGTTATTCATGATATTATTAAGTGTAAGCAAAGTGTTTATCCAACATGACGATAATGTTTACATTATTACACACAACATCAATCATCTTGAAGAAGACTTTGTTACTCACCTTTAGGTTCTTGATGTGAAATGTTTAGTTCCCATAGTCTTCTTTCTCGTTCCCAAATCTGTCAACACACAATAACAATTTCTCCTTTTTACATTTTCTGTACAGCCCCTTGTTCAAACACATATTCACCCTCTTTATACCTAGAATCACCTTTTGATTTGCAAAAGGGAAATAAACTAGACTCTTATAGCTTTTCAATGATACCAATCTCATACTCATATGATTTTCCAATGATTTTATATGAGTTTCACAATACAGCAACAATGTGTTGTCATAAGCAATTTGACAGCACCAAGGAAACTATGATTTTCATCTATTCTCCGAAATCTTTCTGGAAATTGATGGGAATCATTAAAGAACATCTAGTAATGGTTCCTTTCATCCAAAACACTAGCTATGACCCATCAATTCCACCAATATCATTCATTACATAAAACCTCCAAATTCTAGGGTTTATATGACAATAACTTTACCATTTATGATTCTAAGTTATTCATTAGCTAGACAATGTTTTTCCCACTGCCTTTTCCCCTACTCAGATGACAACGAGTGTTTCACCGTCTTCTTCCCCACTAAGAATATGTTGGGATTTCTATCTCTCTGTAGGCAATGAGTCATCACCAGAAGCCATCCCATTTCCTATTCCACACACTTGTTCTCCACTAGCAATCGATACAACCAATGTACCTATATGGTTGTGAGAATGTAAGTTTCAATTTTTACATCATATTTAGTACGATTTCTTAATCTCATCACTTTACAGACAGAGATGATTTGAAAATCTGTCGATGGGTCAGATCCTGGTTTCTTTTGGTATTTTAAGCCGCCAATTCATTCAGCAAACACGTTTGATAAGTTGGATCCAATTGGCTGTGAGCTGTGTATTTCTTGGTCGTATTTGTCCACATTATTAAGCATTACTTTGAGTTTCACTTTTTAAAAAGACATCTAAAAGTTTAAAGTTAATTACTTATAGCCACTGGAAGTGCATATTATTATATTTGGTGTAAATTACCACTGTGAAACTCCCTACAATATATCTACTTTTGCTTTTTTTTTTTTTTTACAGAGATTTTGTCCTGATGTCAGACGGCTTTGAATATGCTATGCGACATCACTTATTGGGTGTGGATGGCATGCTAAATCATGTTTTATGCTTCATTCGTTACACCATTCGAGTCATTCCTCATCACATGGAAGCTATCAAAGAATCTGGTATAGAAACAAAGAGTATTACAAGGCATAAACGTTTCTATGAAGTAGATGTACTGGTGAACTAGACATGAAGTTGCTTACAAGGAAACCATGGAGTACAATGAATATTATGTATCCAATGACTAATTTGCTTACTAGGTAACCATTATCGGGTTTGACACTGCCTACCATATGTAAATTTTCCATTTTACTTAAGTATTGGACCGGTTTTGGGCCGTGCTAACCATTTAGACTTTCGCACCATATATATATATATATATATATATATATATATATATATATATATATATATATATATATATGCCACGTATTCATTCTTTAAAAGTCTTGACACCCCTTCAACTTTAATGTACCAGTCATCCTCTTCCATGTTTGGTACAACTGTGAACGATTTCCTGTGTGTCCCATCGTCTTCTTCTTGCATTCCCAATACATCACTACCTCAACCATCTCACTCTCTGTGAAAAAGTGGTGGGTGGTCATCGATCTCTCTACCTATTTCTGCACAAGTTACTCATTTTTATTGGGATTTTTTGATTGTTTCTTCTGAAATTCTGTTTTTTATGGTAAAAATCTATTTCTCTGTTGTCAACTGATCTCCCTCATTCTCTAGTCCTATGTCATGAATTTTCACTTGGTGAGGCCGTAAAGGTTCCCAAATCTGTTGGTGAATTTCTCGGCAAAGACATGAAAACCACTCTCTGATCAAGAGCGTATCAAGGTATAAACATTTTTTTTTACTACCACAGTTTATTAGGGTGGATGTTACGTTAGCGGTTTAGGACAAGGTTCAGGGATTATCAACTCAACAAACAAACCAACTGACGTAAGCTTCAATTTATCATTTTATATATAATTCTCATTTTTGTTGTTGTTGTTGGTGTTTATAGACTTTGGAAAGCAAAGACTTCCATTGGAAAACTCATGAAAGGGAACCTGTTGTTGGTGCTCATCTAGCGATGCAGATGCAATTGGGTGGAGGGTAATCCTGGGATTTGCTGCAAAAATATGGAACAAAAGATTATATATTAGATTTTTGCTTAATCGTATAACAGCCATAAATGTAGTTCTGATTTGCAAACTCTTCAAAAATTGGAAATTGTTGGAGGGTGATTACTCAGAAGATAGATTTTTCCATTATATCGCTGTTTGTGACGATATGAAGAAGAAGCTAATGGACGCCACAAAAAAGTTTCAGGGTGCATTAACAAGGGTTGAGGTTTATATTCTTTATTCTCCCTTTCAATTTTCTAACAAAGAAGAATAAAACCTTATTCTGTTACATTTACCTAACGGTAGATGAGTTTTCTATTGACTTGTGAGTTGTTGGTATGAATTCATTAACCTGTTTGCAATGTTAAGTTCACTTAGTTTACTCAACCTTCTGAATTGCATGTCAAAACTTAGCAATTTTATGCTCACTTGGTTTGCTATATCATCATTTCTACAAATTTTATTGACATAGAATTGCTGGTGTTGATTTCACGTTTTGAAGAGTAATATGTTAGACATGAGATTGTGTATGCAAAGTTTTTACTAGTGCAAGAATTTGACATGGTCATATATGATCAGGTATGACATGAAATATGCACAAAAAGATTTCTCTTTGACATTTTATTTAGTAATCTTCTCATTTTCCATCTTCTTATTTCTCGAGACATTGTGAGATTAGTGATGCAGTCCATGGTGATTCATGTCTACTCTTTTTAGCTTTCTATGGTGTTGTTCTTTGAGGTATAAATACTCAGGTATTCACTTCTTTTATTTTTAATTTTTTTCTACCAACTGTTTAATGAATTTATCCTTTGAAAGTTAGGTGGGTAAGATTTAAAGATTTGCACTTTATTCAACTTTCTATTGTGTAATTTTTCCTCAAATTTGGGACATTATTGTTTACACTTGCTTCAATTAAATTTTATTTGCGATGTTTTGAGTGTTAAATAAATGTGAGCATTTTGATATCATTATTTTTAATGATAGGACAACGACAATCAAGTAAGCTTTCTGTTTTAGGCTTAATTTTTGTTAGTTTTCTAATCATTTATTACTTGCTCCTGTCTATGACTATTGTGAACCTATTCATCTGTTTCAAAGGATTTTGCGGGTAAATATGAGGACAAGACGTAGCAATGTACTTTCATTTCTTAACGCATTATAACATTGTACTTTTGTTCTTGTCTTTTATAGCACTGTACTTCAATTTTTTCTTATTAAGGCATTACACCATAGAAAACCTACCCAAATATAGCATTGTATTTTCAATTTTCTCTGACTAAAGCTAACCAGTCAAAGATTTGATGTAATGCATTTGTCTGTAAAGCACGTTGCTCTTTTCTGATTCTTAATGGAATGGTACACTTGACCCTAATATCATCTGTTTATACACGTATTCAACTCGAATACGTAGTCTGCTTACAAAGTTTGAAGATATTATGAAATTTATTGAACGTATCTATACCCTTGAATAAGTTTCTTTCTTGTTAGTTGTTCATAGGGAGACTTTTGCATTCAGCTTGAACAGTGCGTGAGGGTCTTCTAGAATCAGGTAACCTTTCAAGAAATTAAACTGCCCAAAGAATCCACTAACCATAGAAATTCATGGCAAATAATCTTATTTAAATGGAATTACCACGTGACTATACAGTTGATTCTTCATCTTTATGTAGGCATTTCTGGTAATTTATGGATTTAAAAGTGTGTTTAAACTTAAAGGGGCATGTTTCAAGAACCCGAGGTTGTGTTTCTTAATCAACTAAAGGTAATAAACTTATATCAATCAGCATATCCATCCTGATTAAGTGCAACAAAGAGCAATGGTGTGTCAAAATCATGGATAAAATATATTGGTTCATGGTAACAAGCTTTTAACTATTGTAAATTAATTATTCCTTTGCTTTGATTTAGTTGCCTAATTTGAATGTCCACATTACTAATTTTTTAATTAGTAATTACACAAGTTTGGTGCTATACGGAGATTTATATTGCGGTTCTGAGGTTGTAATCTTTAGTGCTAAACTCAATTCTATTTTGCACTTTTCTCATTCCAATTGTAATTAGATTGCCATTGCAGGTTTATTATGAAGTTAATGAAAAAAGGAAGTGGATTGATGGTAAATACATTGCAATTTGTCCCGTTGAACAGCTTTTCCCGTTCTTATATGACTGCTTGTTATACTCATGTTACAGTATGCTCTGCTTTGCATGGTCCTGCAATTCAAATTACAATGATTTTGAAATGCACATTTGAAATTGTTTGTGTATACTTAAAAATCTACTACACCATTAAGGTATCAACGACTCGGTTGGATAATACTTGATCCATCAGACATATGTGATTCCTAATAAGAAATAATTGTACAACTTCTTTTATAAGCCTTTTTGAGTAGTAATTAGCACCAAAGTCCATATGAATTAGCAATTTATACTCAGAAGAGTAAATAACTTTAAGATTGAATTTTGCACCTTTTTTTCATAATCAATTGTTGTCGTGTTGCATAAAGGGTATGTATCTTTTTGACTAAGTGAGCATAATAGGTTTGATGTTTATCTCACTCTTTAACTATCATCATTCATCGATCATCACAAACTTTAACTTGTAGTGGAGCATCTGTTGATATGCATCTCAGAAAGTGGAAACAGAGGTTTTTGTGTTTATATCTTGTTGAACATATGAAATTAAAAGGTCTTTTTGTTTTCTGTTTTATATTGTTTTAGCTTTATTATATAATTTAATTACGTCTCTGCTCATGACATTGTGCAGAGGAGATACTGTGTTCCAAGTTTTTAGTCCGTGATTCGTACAATTCTGGCAACCGATTCAACAGGTACAAATTGCAGGTTGTACCATTTTACAGTCTTCTTAATTTATATTATGAAAAAATTGTTCTCAAATCAACCCGGTGTGTTATTCTTAAATTTAGATTAGTATCTGATACCATTTAATAAAAATTTCATGATTAAACTTTTTCACAGATTATTTGAGCCCACATTGGTTTTAGCAGATCCATTATGACTTCTTGGGAAAGCCTTCAATAGGCACTAATTTTTAATGCCAAATTTCAAATTAATAGTTTTAGAAAAATAGTTGGAGAGATGTGTGGTAAAATGCAGGCTCCAATATTACTTTGTTGTCAACTCAAAGTAGAATGTGTCGATGGAGATGGCCATAACATCACCATGGTCACATATCTCCATGGTCGCATATCATAAGAAGTTTTATTTTTTAGAACAAAGATATAGAAAAGCACAACACATGAATACCATTTCACCAATTCTGCCACTTAAACTATTTTCTGTAGTTTCTTTTAAGAGGTAGGGTTAAATGTTACAAATTGCAATGTTGGTGGTGGGGTGTTCGGTGTAGGTGGGGTTGCAGGTGGGGGCGGGGGTGGGTGTCGAGGTTGTGGTAGGGTGGTTAGGTAAGGTAGGCGTGGGTCGGTGTTTTTGGCGTAGGTGGGGTTGTGGTAATTGACGTAGGTGGCGTAGGTGGGGTGGTAATTGGTATCGGGTGTGGCGTGCGTGTGTGTAGGGTTGGATTTAGGTTTTTTTTTTTTATGAAAAAGTATTTTGCTCATGGGAAATTTCAAGATAATTCATATTGGGTAAATCATTCATCCATTAAAGTTTCATTCTCAATTGGATTTAGGTTTTTTTTTAATCATCATCTACATCGGATTTCAATCTTAGTAAATCGTTCATCCATTAAAGTTTCATTCTCAATTGGCTAGGGTTTTGAAGAAAGTGGGAACTGATCCTGACAAGAATGCACGGTATTAAGAGAAAATTGCAAGCCCAAGTTCAAGAATACCGCTGGAACAGCCCTCAATTTAGACGAAGATGATGATTTCGTATCACCTCTAGAAGGTATGAGAATACAACTTTCGAAAAAACACTAGAAATTTCCTTTACGGGTTTTTAGTTGTAAATACAACAAAGAATTTGTTACTAAAATGGAAAAAATGAGTAAAGCTTATGTCTTTAAACATATTCTCAGAAAACCCTACTTGTCTAGAAATGAGAAAACGCTTTGCAGTTACCTTCATTACTTGTCACAATGATCATATGCACAGTCCATCTTCATGAGTACATTAAATTCTGTGAAGAATGTCTTTGATTTCACTTGTTAATGTAGAATACATAGTGTGTAATGTTGTAATAATGTGGAATACTGTAATCTTTTACAATAATGTGTTTAGCTTGAATTTGTAAGAACACAAACCATCTGATGGTCAAAAATCATATGCAAATATAAAATGTTGTTTAAGGTTTATGTGGAGAACAACTATGCAAATGTTGTAAGACACATCATATGTTAATAAATTACAATTCCAAAATATATTAATATTACTAATCATATGCTAAGAATGTGTAAAATCATTCTTAGCAGAATATGGTTAATTTTAATGCGGAATACATTGTGTGTGAAGTTGCACGAGACACCATTCTTTGTAAACCAACCAAATTAGAACACATTAATTCATTCTGACCAGAATATATAACATAGAATGTATTTTTTGTAATGGGGGTTCTGCATCAAATTTAGGAAATACAAATTCTGGACAGAAGAGGAAGCATAGAATAAAATTTTTATGAAGATTGGATAGAATGAAGATTCTGTTCATAATATGGTTTATACTTATTATTCTTGTCAGAATACATGCAAATGTCATAACACACACACTTCTTCAGAAAGTATGATTAAAGTGTGGTGAGATTAGTAGGGGACCAACATCAAAAAAGAGGAAAGTAAAAGACTTATCAACCAATGTTGTAAATATAGGGAGTCGAAGCACAACCAAAGGAAAAAAAACAAAAAAGTATTTACACAAGCATGCAAAATAAAGATATCAGATCAAAACGAGAGTTTGAAAAAGCTCCATCATATTTGAAGTTAAAGGGCAAAATGAGTGAAATTCCAGAGGCAACGAAAAATGAAAACAAAAAGGTGAAAACAAAAAAAAAAAAGTTGAAACTGAATACGAACCTGGTTTAAGGAGACTCGGTACAAGAATGACCCCTGGTAGAATTTGAGAAGCAGCTTCTAGTTTATCACCACAACAAAAACAAGAGGTCGAGAATATGGGCTTAGGCACTTTATTGAGAGTTAATATTGATATTTTACCGAGTTTATTGAACTATTATTTACTTGACTCGTATGATGATGCTAGTCACAGGTTAATATTACATAATACAACTATATTGGTCACAAAGCAATTAATATATGAGATCATGGGATTTGAGGCATCTGGTCTTGACTTCAATTCACTCCCTAGTTGTGAAAGGAAAGATCCCATTTTAAGAGAATGGAAATCTCAATTTCCGGATAAAAAATATAGTAGTGAAGCATACCTAAAATTGATAAAAAGGTACAAGAAGACACATTGATGTTTAGATTATATTTCTTAACACTTTTTATCAACACGTTCATTGAATCAATGTCAATGGGAACGTGTCAAATCAAAGTTGTAAATAAATATATTCTTCTCAATGACTACTTAAAAATCGGTTGGTGCGGTTATATGCTAGACAGTTTGCGGACAAGAACAACATAATGGAAAAGAGACGACAAAACATCATACTACACCGAACCGATCACACTTCTGTTGGTAACTATTTTTCACAAATGTTAAATTATCTTTAACACTATTATTAGATAATAACATTTGCCTTTTAAATTGATTTATGTGTACAACATGAAGTATGAAAAAATTAAGATGAACAAACGACCACCGTTCATTGTGAATGTAACTACGAAACAATTGTCACATGTTGAATAGTTTGAAATTAATTCGGGAGGATTTGGCAAAAGGCAATCAGATTTAAGAGATGAAGAGTACGTTAGCGAACCTGAATTAAATATTGATGAAATGGTAAAAGATTTCGTGAATGAAGAGGTAATAGTTTATTTATTTTACAAAAATTTGTGAACTAATTTTTACTACTAATATAAACCAAATAATCTGTATTTTTAATTTTTATTTGTCATTTTATGAATTTTTTAGCTGAATCTGTTTTTAGAAAAAATATTTCAAGTATAACACTGGAAAAACATTTTTCTAAAAGATGATTTAAAAAAATTGTAAAACACATTCTTCTCATAATATAGTTATTAACAGAATATTTTTTTTAATATTCTTAAAAGATTCTTAACATAATGTGGTTCTTTTCTAAAAGATGATTTAAAAAAATTGTAAAACACATTCTTCTCATAATATAGTTATTAACAGAATATTTTTTTTAATATTCTTAAAAGATTCTTAACATAATGTGGTTCTTTACAGAATATGTTTTAATATTCTATAAAGCATTCTTAACAGAATATGTTTGTAAACAAAATATTTTGTAATAATTTTAAATCATTCTAACTGAATCTGTTTTTTAACAAAATATGTTAAGTAGCTTTTTTAAAACATATTCTGGTAAGAATGATTTAACAATATTACAGCATATTCTGTTAAGAAACAGATTCCGTTAGAATGATTTAAGATTATTGCAAAATATTTTGTTTACAAACATATTCTGTTAAGAATGCTTTACAAAATATTAAAACATATTCTATAAAGAACCACATTCTGTTAAGAATGTTTTCAGAATATTAAAACACATTCTGTTAACAACTATATTATGATAAAAATGTGTTTTACAAGTTTTTTAATTATCTTTTAGAAAATTGTTTTTCCAGTGTTATATTTGAAATATTTTTTCTAAAAACATATTCAGTTAAAAAAATTGATAAAATGACAAATAAAATTTAAAAAATACAGATTATTTGGTTTATACTAGTAGTAAAAATTAGTTCACAAATTTTTATAAAATAAATAAACTATTACCTCTTCATTCACGAAATCTTTTACCATTTCATCAATATCATATTCAGGTTTGCTAACGTACTCTTCATCTCTTAAAACTTATTGCCTTTTGCCAAATCCTCCCGAATTAATTTCAAACTGTTCAACGTGTGACAATTGTTTCGTAGTTACATTTCACAATGAACGGTGGTCGTTTGTTCATCTTAACTGTTTCATACTTCATGTTGTACACATAAATCAACTGAAAAAGCAAAGTGTTATTATGTAATAATAGTGTTAAAGATAATTTAAGATTTGTGAAAAATAGTTACCAACAGAAGTGTGGTCGGTTCGGTGTAGTATGATGTTTTGTCGTCTCTTTTCCATTTTGCTTTTCTTGTCCGCAAACTGTCTAGTATATAACCGCACCAATCGGTTTTTGAGTAGTCGTTGAAAAGAATCAATTTATTTACAACTTTGATTTGACATGTTCCCATTGACATTGACTCAATGAAAGTGTTGATAAAAAGTGTTAAGAAATATAATCTAAACATCAATGTGTCTTCTTGTGTCTTTTTATCAACTTTAGGTATTCTTCACTACTGTATTTTTTATCTGGAAACCGAGATTTCCATTCTCTTAAAACGGGATCTTTCTTTTCACAACTAGGAAGTGAATTGAAGTCAAGACCAGATGCCTCAAATCCCAATATCTCAGATATTAATTGCTTTATGACCAATATAGTTCTATTATGTAATATTAACCTGTGACTAGCATCATCATACGAGTCAAGTAAATAATAGTTCAATAAACCCGGTAAACTATCAACATTAACTGTCAGTAAAGTGCCTAAACCCATATTCTCGACTGCTTGTTTTTGTTGTGGTGATAAACTAGAAGCTGCTTCGTAAATTCTACCGGGGGTCATTCTTGTACTGAGTCTCATTAAACCACGTCTGTATTCAGTTTCAACTTTTTTTGTTTTCTCCTTTTTGTTTTCATTTTTCGTTGTCTTTGGAATTTCACTCATTTCGCCCTTTAACTTCAAATATGATGGCGCTTTTTCGAACTTTTGTTTTGATCTGATTTCTTTATTTTGCATACCTATGTCAATACTTTTTTGTTTTTTTCCTTTGGTTGTGCTTCGACTCCCTATATTTACAACATCAGTTGATAAGTCTTTTGCTTTCCTTTTTTTTTTTTTGATGTTGGTACACTACTAATCTCCACCACACTTTGATTAGGCAATTTAGTACATGCATGTAATAAACAAATACGTTTTAGTAGATAAGTAAAAGTAAAACATTATTTTGTGATCTTAAATGGCTACTATAATATTTTTGTATTTTGACCGGAATGAAATTTAAAAAATAAAAGTCCACCATACTTTCTAAAGAGGGGTGTGTGTGTCTGTGTTATGACATTTGCATTATGTATTCTGACAAGAATAATAAGTATAAACCATCTTCATTCTATCCAATCTTTGTAAAAAATTTATTCTATGCTTCTTATTCTGTTCAGAATATGTATTTCCTAAATTTTATGCAGAACCCCCATTATAAAAAATACATTCTATGTTTTATATTCTGGTCAGAATGAGTTAATGTGTTCTAATTTGGTTGGTTTATAAAGAATGGTGTATCACGTAACATTACACAAAATGTATTCCACATTAAAAATAACCATATTCTGCTAAAAATATTTTTACACATTCTTAGCATATGATCAATAATATCAATATATTTTGGAATTGTACTTTATTAACATATGATGTGTGTTACAACATTTGCATAGTTGTTCTCCAAACAAACCTTAAACAAATTCTTGATGGAATGTAAAACCAAATAAATACCAACATACTTTCAAAACCTTTTATATTTGCATATGATTTTTGACCAACAGATGGTTTGTGTTCTTACAAATTCAAGTTAAACACATTATTGTAAAAGATGATAGTATACCACATCATTGTAACATTACACACTATGTATTCTACATTAACAAGTGAAATCAAATACATTCTTCGCGGAATTTAATGTATTCATGAAGATGGACTGTGCGTATGATCATTGTAACAAGTAATGAAGGTAACTATAAAACGTTTTCTCATTCTAGACAATTAGGGTTTTCTGATAATATGTTTAAAAACATAAGCTTTACTCATTTTTTCCATTTTAGTAACTAATTCTTTGTTGTATTTACAACTAAAAAACCGTAAAGGAAATTTCAAGTGATTTTTCGAATGTTGTATTCTCATACCTTCTGGAGGTGATACGAAATCATAATCTTCGTCTAAATTGAGGGTTGTTCAGAGGTATTCTTGAACTTGGGCTTCCAATTTTCTCTCAATCTATAGCTTGATCTTCGTTTACTGTCCATTCTCGTCAGAATCGGTTCCCACTTTCTTCAAAACCCTAGCCGATTGAGAATGAAACTTTAATGGATGAACGATTTACTGAGATTGAAATCCGATGTAGATGATGATTAATCTTATCATCTAATTTTTGAAATAATATGATTTCTCCCATCCCGATTTCTTAGCTTACGGGAGTAGAAAATCGTGGGAGGGTTTAAGAGGGTATAAAAAATCTCGCTTTTGCCTTTTAAAATTCCCACTCAAGTTTACGTATTTACCCTTAAAGAATCTGTTTCCTTAATTTAGAATGAATTTCCAATTTCATTAATTGAGATATACAAGAATTATCTCAGCCATTCATATTTCAAATCTAATGGACATGGTTGAATATGGGGTCGGAGGGACATCCTCGTGGTTTTTATTTTAAGAACCCGCGTTTTTTGGAGTTGCGTCGGCTAGAACTTATTTTGTAAATTTTGTAAAAAAAAAGAGGGGTTTTTTTTAATAATAGGAAAAGGTTTATAGAGATGTTGATAGAAAGAAAGAATGGTGAAGATGTGAATTTTTTAATGGTTATGGAGGTGGTATTTATAGAGAAAGGAGGAGGGTGATTTTTAAATGATTAATTTTTTTTATATAAACATATTGGTTTCGGATAGCTCATGAAACCACTCCAACCCGATGCCAAGCGAAACCGTTGTACATGGTGCAATGAGCAAATTGGTACCACTGCGGTACCGACCATCAAAACCATTGAACCCGCTCAAGCCCGTAAGCTACTCCGTGCACCCTTACATAATAAGAGTGTGGAATTTTGGTTATTCAATGCCAAATCAATATTGTTTTCCAAGGGATGCATAACTTGTTCAAGTTTATTCTATTTGTGATTGTAATCTTTAGTTTCACTATTGGCTTTCAACTCTTTTGCTTACTTTCTAAAATTTATGGAAATTGTAATGTACATCATAAATTCTTCTACAAATAAAAAATTATTTTTTATACAAGACCCATGTACTTTCTCATTTTCTCTAGAATAACAACCTACTTTCTGTAAATCTGCTACATTTATGGTTGTGTTTGTCAGAAACTTAACTCAAAACAGTATGAGGTACAACCCAAGTTACTTGGAAAAGACACAAAGAATGGCAAATGAAGGTAAAGTCTGTTTTGTACCAATCAGAAAATCATACACACACTATTAAACCAAATCAGTTCTCTTGATTATTAAGAACCAGATTTTAAGAACAAATACAAAAGAAACCTCACTACATAAACACTCACACTCGCCTAGACCTAAACTATTCTAACTAAGAACATGTATTTTCGGTAGAGATGAAAGAAAGAAGCTCTAACCCTAAAGACGAAGAACACGTTTCAGCAAGAAGAGAGTAAAACCCAGAGGATGAGAGAGGTGGAAGAAATCTGATGTGTGTGTTATCCAAAAATACTCTCTCACCAGCTTTATATACGACCGGGTTATATTTGACCCAGTGTCAACCCACCAGCAGCCCATCAACAAGCTATTGATCCATCAGCTTTAGCCCATCAGCATTCTAGCCCACCAGCACTCTTTTTGTCAGCCCACTACCTACACAAAACAGGCCAAGTTACCTTTAAATAAAATAAATAATATTTTCTGATCAGATTGTGACAAAATGTAAGAAATATTTTTCATATTTCAACACCCTCCCTCAATCTGAGCAGGAAATGCATTGTACAAACCAAGTTTTTCTGACAAAACATTATGCTGATTAACACCAAGAGGCTTGGTGAGAATATCAGCAATTTGTTCTGAAGAGTTAACCTTTACCACCTTGATTACACCTTCAGAAACTTTATCCCTTACCAAGTGAACATCAATTTCAATATGCTTTGTTCTTTCATGTAGCACTGGATTTAGAGACAAAAGAATAGCAGACTGATTATCACAATATAAGCTAATTGGAACCTTATAGTTAAGACCTAAATCTTTCAATAATTTCAGTAACCACAAAACTTCACAAGTAACAGTTGCAAGAGCTCTATACTCAGATTCTGTAGAAGACCTTGAAACAGTAGATTGTTTCTTACTTTTCCAAGAGATCAAACTACTGCCCAAAAATAAACAATAACCAGTTATAGAGCGACGAGAATTTACACATTTTGCCCAGTCAGAATCTGCCCAAGCAGTCAATTCCAACTCATCACTTTTAGAAATCAAAACACCTTTTCCTGGGCAAAGTTTTAAATACCTTAAAACACGAATTGCAACTTTTAAATGTGACTTTCTTGGAGCATGCATAAACTGGCTTAAAGTTTGAACAGTAAAAGAAATATCAGGTCTAGTGTTTGTCAAATAAATTAGTTTTCCAACTAATTTCTGATATTCTGTGACATTTTCTAGTAAGTCATCTTTTTCATTAGAACAACAACTAGAAACTGTCACATTTGCATCTAAAGGAGTTTTAATAGGTGTTGATGCTAATAACCCAAATTCATATAACAACTCCAAACAATACTTTCGCTGAGACAAACATAAACCACTATTAGTTTTAACAATCTCAATTCCAAGAAAATATCTTAAAATTCCTAAGTCTTTGATCAAAAATTGAGATTTCAAAAAAACTTTTACAGATTCTATTTCCTGCTCATTATTTCCAGTTAAAACAATATCATCAACATACACCAAAAGCACAACAAATATATCTTTATTTTTCTTTGTATATAACGAAAAATCACTTTTACTTTGTACAAACCCAAAATTTATTAATGAAGCTGTAAGTTTTTCATTCCATTTCCTAGGAGCTTGTTTTAAACCATATAAAGATTTAACAAGTTTACACACCTGTTTGTCATTTTTTGAAAAATATCCGGGTGGTAAAACCATATAAACTTCTTCTTCAAGTGTACCATATAAAAAAGCATTATTAACATCCATTTGATAAAGATTCCAATTAAACTGAACTGCCATTGTTATAACACACCTAACTATCGTAAGTTTAGCAACAGGAGAAAACGTTTCATCAAAATCAAGACCCTCTCTTTGACTGTAGCCTTTAGCAACAAGTCTAGCTTTAAAACGCTCAATCTCTCCAGTGGACTTATACTTAATTTTAAAAACCCACCTACAACCAATGGGTTTGCGCCCCTTTGGCAAATCTGTCACAACCCAAGTTCCATTTCTATTTAATGCTTCCATTTCATCATTCATAGCTCTAACCCAATGAGGATCCTTAACTGCTTCATCAAAACTATTGGGTTCAACTGATTTATTTAAGGAAGCAGCAAAACACGCAGAAGCAGAATCGAGATGAGCATAACCAACAGATCTCTCTATACCAAAACCATACTTTCCTTCTATAAGAAAATCATCATATTTTGAAGGAATTCTACTATTTCTGCTAGATCGTCTAAATCCTAAAGGTGGAGCCCCTAAAGCATCATCGAACCGAGCGGGTTCAGAATTTTCAAGTGTTAACGTTCCCTCAGAAAAGTTAGGAATTTCAACATATTGATCAATCTGATCCCCCGACTCGGTTGCGAAGTTTCTTTCGCCATCCTGAACCGAAGGAGGTATGACAATCTCAGGACTACCTTGAATATAAACATCATTGGGACTCTCGGGACTAGATACATAAGGATCAGTTTGATATAGACAATCAAAAAAGTTAGTATGATTTATTCCAGACATAGACAGATCAGAATCTCCTTTTGAAGTTGTCAGTTTAAGAGGGAAAACTGATTCATAGAAACGAACATCTCTGGAAAAGAAAACAGATTTATCATCAAGACTTAGCAATTTATAGCCTTTTTTTAAATTTGAAAAACCAATCAAAACACACTTATCAGACCTAGGTGCAAATTTATCTGAATTATTTAACTTTGTTGCAAAACACAAACATCCAAACACCCTTAAAAAATCAAAATTCGGTTCAACTTTATAAACCATTTCAAAAGGTGACTTACCACTTAATATAGATGTGGGAGTTCTATTGATTAAAAAGGTTGCAGTTAAAACAGTTTCCCCCCATAAATTCAAAGGTAGCCCAGACTGAAAAAGTAAGGACCTAGCAACATTCATCAAGTGCCTGTGCTTTCTTTCTACAACCCCATTTTGTTGAGGTGTATAAACACAGGTCGTTTGATGAAGAATACCCTCTTTTTCAAAAAAGTTTTTAACCTTTGAATTTACAAACTCAGTTCCATTATCTGACCTAAACATTTTCACAGTTTTAGAAAATTGTAATTTTATCATGTTAAAAAAGGTAACAACATTTTCAAAAACTTCTTCCTTTGATTTCAAAAGATAAACCCAAACAGCCCGAGTATAATCATCAACAACTGTTAAAAAATACTTGAACCCATCTCTAGTTGACACACGATAGGGTCCCCACACATCAAGATGAACAAGATCTCCTAAAGCGGATGACTTATGGCTACTCAAAGGAAACGGTTCACGAGTTTGTTTTGCCTTATGACACACTTCACACAAAGATAGTCTATCATTTCCTAGATTTAACTTGTGTTTTAGAACACCAAGGACTTGATCTGAGGGGTGACCAAGTCGCTGATGCCACGTCATCTTAGACACATAACATACCGCCAATGAAGAACTATTATTACAACTAACCTTTTTATTATCTAGAAAATACAAGCCACCAGAGACTTTACCAGTCGTCACAATTGGATTGGTGTGTAAATCCTGAGTATTACATAAGTAACAATTATTTTCATCAAAATAAACTCCTATTCTACTATCACGAGCAAGTTTATGGACAGAAAGCAAATGAACTTTAAATTCTGGAACAAACAGAACATCTTTCAAAATAAGTGAAGGTAGAATTTTTAAATCTCCAATTTTAGAAATCATTGCTTTTGTTCCATTAGGATGATCAACACTCATTTCTAAGTCTGAAACATCAACATAATTTTCAAAATTTGTAAAACTTCCAGTCATATGTTGTGTTGCTCCAGAATCTACAACCCATTCACGATGTCCCAAGCAATAACTAATAGAATTATAAGCACAAATCACATTAGACATACTAGATATACCTGCCATATTAGCAGATACATCTTCAAGAATGGATTTTTCTTTGATCAACCCTAAAATTTTGGAAACTTGCTCATTTGTGAATTGTAATTCCATCTTAGTATTATCAACAGAAGAAACAGATTTATCAGAAGTAACAACATTAGCACTAGACTTGTTCTGTGAACTACCATCATTCCTTGGTTTAAAATCTTTTGGAAAACCAATAAGTTTGTAACACCTTTCAATAGTGTGTCCTTTCATATTACAATGTTTACATATCAAATTCAAGTTTCTAACATTTTTCTTTTTAGCATCTGGTCCTTTAGCAATGAAAACAGAATTTTGGCTTTTGCTAGAATTACCAACAGAATAGCTACTTCTAAGTGACTCTTCTCTGGAAATAGTAGCAAACGCAGACTGCACACTAGGCAACTGTTCTTGCATTAAAATATTACTCCTAATTGAACTATAACTCTCATTTAATCCCATTAAAAATTGAAAAAGTTTAAGTTGACTTGAAAAAGACTGTCGATCTTTAGAAGCAGTACATGTACATTCACTTATCTTAGATAGAGAGTCAAACTCCTTCCACAGCCCATTTAGACTGTTGAAGTAATCTGAAACACTTTCAGAACCTTGTGTAAGCACATTTATCTTTTGAAAAACATTAAAAGTAACAGATCCATTTATTTTTTCATAAGTTTGTTTTAACTCAAGCCACAACTCAGAAGCATTTTCAGATAAGATATACACAGAAGATATATTTTCAGTCATAGATGCTAACAACCAAGAAACAACCACAGTATTTGCTCGATCCCATTTAACAGCCTTTGCTTCATCATTAGTTGGACGAGAGCACTTACCATTAATGAAACCAAGTTTATTTCTAATAGTAAGAGCCCTAACAGTAGCAGTAGCCCAGTTTTTATAATTGCTAGTCCCAACCAATTTAAAACTAATTATAGTTACAGAAACAATATCATTAGCATGCAAACACAAAGGATCATCAAGATTAACAACAGAATCGCCGCGACCAGAACTACTAGTCTCAGATTCACTAGTATCAGGCATGTTGACTAACACAAGAGGTAATATTAAATCAACACAAAACAAGAAAACAAGGAAAGGAACCTTGCTATAGGCCAAGGTGTGTTACAGTAACGGCAACTGAACAAAGCCCTTGCTACAACAAGGCTAAGAGAAGACTTACAGTGAGCGGAAGCGAGTTGAACACACCAAACGGTTATTACTCTTTTAACAAGAGAGTATAAGATCGTAACCCAAACAAACAACACAAACGTTAGACAAAAAAGTTAGCCAATCAACAGAACAATAATAACAAAATATGGACCAGATCTAGAAAATGACTAGATCTGTGACAAGTATAGGAACCAGATCTGGATTGGACAAGATCTGTGAACAATTTATTTAATATTCAGTGGAACAGGACCAGATCTATGGAAATGACCAGATCTGCGGAGCAGTTCAATTAACAGATTATTATAACAACCAGATCTAAGGATATGACCAGATCTGAGGGCAGATATTATGTACCAGTTTAATTGACAATTATTATAACATAGCCAGATCTTAGGAAACAGGACCAGATCTGAACAACAAATTATCAACAACAGTTATAATAGAACCAGATCTAAAAGGAGAAGGACCAGATCTGATAAAAGGAGACAAGTGACAATTATGTAATCAAGATACAAACAAGACCTCAACTCAGATCTGTCGCTTATATTGAATCAGTAAACTCGATCGCAACAAAATACACGGTATCATGGGACACGTTTAAAGAAAACGAAGATCTAAACTCTTTTAGAGCCTCACTGATCAACCATATATCTCAAGTATTAAAAAAACACGAATATCTCGATTCCAAAAGTGGAACTTCACAGATCAACAGAAAATCAGAACAATAACAACTAAATGTCTCCACTCGGAGCCAGAGCTTCACAGACAAGAGTAAAAAAAATAAAACCAATGAAACAAACAATAACCAGGGTAGAGTACTTAGCCAATAACCATTCTGAAGTCTGGAGCAAGGTCACGCAAAGAACTGTAGCTGGTTGCGCAGGTCTCACAAACGATGCACAAGGCTCCACTTAAATCAGATAAAAAAGGTCTCACAAAAAAGGTCTAAACACGAGATCTACAAAGGACGAGATCTCACAAAAAAGGTCTAAACACGAGATCTGAACGAGATCAGAAGAATGCTAAACGTGATCTGAATCAAGAAGGAGGCACTAGATCTAATATAAGATCTAACAGATCTTGAAGAGGAGAGAAAAAAAAACGATTTCTAAACACAAAAAAACGAGATCTAAGAGAAGATCAACATATCTGAGGACACCAGACCCTAATCACACGCAAGAACACTCGCAAGAACAGAAACTGAACGAAATGGCGAGGTCTAAAAGTGTAGCAGGTCTGAAAAACAAACAAACGAGAAGAGGCCTGATGCAGTAGATCGAAGAGTATGGTCACACAGGAGCATTCATAGCTCTGATACCAAATCAGAAAATCATACACACACTATTAAACCAAATCAGTTCTCTTGATTATTAAGAACCAGATTTTAAGAACAAATACAAAAGAAACCTCACTACATAAACACTCACACTCGCCTAGACCTAAACTATTCTAACTAAGAACATGTATTTTCGGTAGAGATGAAAGAAAGAAGCTCTAACCCTAAAGACGAAGAACACGTTTCAGCAAGAAGAGAGTAAAACCCAGAGGATGAGAGAGGTGGAAGAAATCTGATGTGTGTGTTATCCAAAAATACTCTCTCACCAGCTTTATATACGACCGGGTTATATTTGACCCAGTGTCAACCCACCAGCAGCCCATCAACAAGCTATTGATCCATCAGCTTTAGCCCATCAGCATTCTAGCCCACCAGCACTCTTTTTGTCAGCCCACTACCTACACAAAACAGGCCAAGTTACCTTTAAATAAAATAAATAATATTTTCTGATCAGATTGTGACAAAATGTAAGAAATATTTTTCATATTTCAACAGTACCATTATAAGTTTATCTTATAGCATCCTAATTTCATTTATTACTATTACATGGTGATTTTTATAGGCATATTTTTTCATGAAATAGCAACATACTTTAGTTTTTACTAACATAAGCAATGCACTTTAGATTTTCCCCATAGTAACGTATATCAATTTTCTTACGCACAATAACAATGGACTATCATTTCCCTCAACCGTTCAGGACTTTTTTATTTTTTCATGCTCTTGATTTTACCCTTTTTGAATTTCTTTGTAGCTATGCAATTTCTGAATAAGAGAATTTCTGGTTAGTTTTGTATTTCTTCTTTGTTTATTGTTTTTGTTTGTTTCCCCTAATCTCACAACCTTTTGTGTGTAAAATCTTTTTCTCTTGTTAGGAATTAAGAAACTAATTCTACATTTGTTACACTATCACTGAATTCACTTGAGAAGAGTTTCATTTTTTCAAACATGTCCTGATTGCTTGTTTATGCTTTCAGCTAGGCACAAAATGATTTTCAGTAAATCCAAGCAACAACTTTCCGATCATTTGTTTCTTTAAGAATACTCTGTGCTTTGTTTTCATTCATAATGCATTGGCTTTATAGTACGACGTATCTTGTATCTTTTGATGTGCGTCATCTCATGGAATCTAATATTCTTCAGAGTCTTCTTCCCAGGTAACATATAAAAGATGGTTTTACAGCAATATTACAGGTTTGCAAAACAAGCACCCCAAGTGTTTGTCGAAATGTCTCAAAGAAAGTTTGGCCCAAGTTCATTACCATCTCTTCTTAAAAGATGAAATTATTGAATATAAAAGATTCTTTTTTTGTTCAATTTAATGGAGTTTTCTCAAAATTTACTTTTTAGTACTTAATCCATGCTTTAAATAAAATATGTTGTTTTTGCTCTATGACTTCAACTCGTGAAATCTTGCTTTTAGTTTGTTGATTTGAATGGTAAGGTAACAGAAACATTTAATTGACATAGTTATTAGGATACAAGTATATTTTAATAAAAAAATCCTTTGCCTAATGTGTTAACATGAACGATAAAGTTTTATTGATTACTACATTTAAGGTTAATCACAAGAAAAAACTTAATTTAAATTGAATATTAAGGTTATCAGTTATTTATGTATTAGTTTTGTACTTTGTCCATATATAACAAGTGATCAAATTTCTTAAATTATATTGGACTGATCCGTTCAGTTAGCTACAACAAGTTGGATTTGATCGTCTAACAAAATCCGATATTTTATAGATAATTGGCTCTCGCTAGTCGCTTCTATTAAAAAAAAAAAAAAAAAAAAAACGAACCAAAGTTAATAAACATCCCTAATAGAATAAATATTTTCATCTCGATTCAATATACATGTTTCAGTTTCGATAATTGTCTATATATTTCGAATTAAATAGATACAAGAACAATCATAACTGGTTCATCGTGATTATGTATGTTATCAGTTCGATTGCCATGTGAGGCTACCCTTTTTCTGGTACAATGTAAGGAATGACTTTTAGGATTCACCAAATTGTCCCCTTATAAAGAAGGGACAGATTAATGGGTCCATGAATGTTTTTAGATATAATTATTTTGCTTTATCAAAGTTACTAGCAACATTCAAAGTTACCTACGCTACGCTTTATCAAAGTTGAAAGACTTGATTACTACCCAAAGGCAGTAAGGCTGAGGGGTTGGTGACCCGTCAACTTTAATTTTTTGTGTGTAATATCAACTTCCAGTTGCACCCCTTGTTCATTCTTTTCATCAATGAAAGGAATTGGTCGCTTTTTATTTCCTTTCATTTTTATAATTCAAAAACCATTTTAAAATAAAATAAAAAAAATTTACTTCAAAATAAAATATTTCATTAAAATAAAACCTAATAATTTTAAAATTATATTAACTTAACCTAAATAAATTAAAAATTATATAATAGTAAAATAAAATTCGTAAAATCACTCCAAATCTTCTTCTTCATCTTCGGACACTTGCATAGGTTCTACGTTACATTGTAGATATGTTCCACCAAATCCGAATGAAGGTTATTATGTGTATCTTTGTTACGCACATTCATCTTATTTGCTAGATATTGTAGCGAACCAATTTGTACTGGCTCTCCTCGCACGACGAATTCAACCCATTGCGGGGTGGAAAAATACTAAAGACACTTATTTGGGGAGGGGGGAGGGAGGGAGGGAGGCGGTGCTCCCCGTGGTCCGGCTTGACCTCACGGTCTCTCTCTGCCCACTATATCGCACAGCCTAAGAAAGTAGATACCCAAATCGACATATCTTTGGCCTACGAAACTAATTTATGTAATAATATTTTTAATACATTAGTAACAGAAAGATGAATATCGGTAGCTTATTTAAGATTTTCAATTAGAATATACGTTATAATAATAACTTTTTTGGGAGAATAATAAAATAAAAATTTCTTATATTCTGCTTATTTTACATTATAGATTTCTACCAAAAAATCTTCATGATGTAAGATTAACCATATATATTTTTAGAACACCAAGATTTATGATTTGGCGCTATCTTAACATTAACATTATGATCATGATTTCAGAAAAGGTAAGTTGAATAAAACTTCATCATAGGTCACCTCGTTAAAATTTTGTTGGTGATTTTAGTGTCACCAAGTCATTTTATGTAATTGGAACTAACATGTGAGCTAAGGGGCTACTTAGTTTGTACTCTAATACATGTTCGGGTAATGTGCGGAGTGCACGCATGTATAAGATCGAATAAGTAGCCGGTACGACGACTAGTCGGGGGTCCGGGGGCAGCGCCCCTGGGTTCGGGGATTCCAAAGGGGCAGCGCCCCTTTGGCGGGGTCCTAGGGGCAGCGCCCCTAGCGGGGTCCAAGGGGCAGAGCCCCTGGCGGTGGTCCCTTAGTGGGGCAGCGCCCCAAAAGGTCTTCGGATTTTTGGATTGGTCACTTAGTGGAAAATCCGAATTCTTAAGGGTTAATATGGTATAATTAACTGATTATCGTTAATTATGGAAACCATCAATTAAACCCTAACCCTAAGGAAATCTTAAGTCGGCCCATGATCCCATAACCCTAATTCGTGGGTTATATAAACGCCTCTTCTAATCAGAAGAGGGACACACGAAAATCATTAGCTCTCCAATCGTTCCTCACGAACATAAAAACTTCTGGCAATTTGGCTTACGAGTTTGTGCCTAAATTCGTAGGTGTTCCCTTTGGATTATCCTAGACTGGATTTCCTGTAACCCGGGCATAGGGTGGAAATATCAGTTCGGAAAGTGATCACACGATCCATAGGGCAATCCGGATCTTCTCTAAACCCACCCGTTTTCTAACAAATTTGTCATGCATATATTTAAAAACATCATTGACCGATATCTCTATATACCGGTTATGCTTATGAACCATTGTTAAGTGGTCTCCTATGTAAATTAAGCGAAGTTTGAGAAGGTTCAAACTGCACAGTTAGGCGTAACTCTCACCAAATAAACATCAGTAGGACTGAACCCCACAGACAAAATCTAATAATATTGTTATTCGCCAATTTTCTTGGAAAGAATTATTCCAACAAAAGTTTCTCTTTGACCAATATAAATGCTTCCTTTTTCTTCTATCCGCATCAAACACACCTACTTACTCACCAAACACCTTTTCCCTCACTCCCTTTTCTACATGAAAGCATCATATATCTCTACCTAGATTACTTTACTTTACTTCTGTCTCGTTTACGCATCAAAAACTTGTACATAATGCTTTATGAGAGAGTGATAGATATTTTGAATGGGCTGTCTTTGGTCAAGCCAGCATCAACCATCTTGTGTACAAGTAGTCAAACTCCTTTTGAGGTAGGAGTAGTAGTCAATTGAGCGTGTGTTGCATGGGGTTGAACTGAAGAGTCCATAGTCAATCCCCCACCCACACACACATTATATATATATATATATATATATATATATATATATATATATATATATATATATATATATATATACGAAATGTTTCAAATGAAAATCACTAAAATGTTAGGAACCGTGAGAACCAATATTCACACCTTAAGAATCATGCTTTTATTTATTTATTTATTTATTTATTTTTATACACTTGTTTATTATCTTAAAATACATCAAACTTAATAAATTTTATTATTTTCAAACACATTTTATAATATTCGCAACTTAATAAAAACTTCTAGTTATTAAGTTGTGAATATTATGTTTCTTTAAAACACATAAATATCAATGTTTAATGGTAGAGGAAGGATAATCATCAACTTTTATATGTTTTGTAATTTTGTTTTGAATAAAAACACCTGTTAGAAAAAATAAAAATATGACATTATTAAACTGCGAATGAGTGGTTATTACGGTTCGTAACATTTTGATGGATCTCATCCGAACCCTTCCCTATGTATGTATGTATGTATGTCTCTCTCTCTCCCCCCTCCCCTCTCTCTCTCTCTCTATATATATATATATATATATATATATATATATATATATATATATATATATATATATATATATATATATATATATATATATATATAATGGTTTTTGTCATGGAAAAGAATTGTGACCATAGACACTAGCAACAATTTAATGAAAATGTGACCATAGATCGCGTCACTTTTGACAAATTATGGTTATGTTAATATTTGTGACTATATCCCATGAAAAATCGTAACCATAGATAAAAACAATTGTGACTATATTGTAGCGATTTTTATAGTTCTATCAATCATATTTTTGATAACCAACCATAATATACTTATTGTCATAATTTATTTCTTTAATTATGACTATTGTGTACTTTTAGTCATGAATTACAAATTAAACTATGACCAAGCAATACTTGTTGTCACATGTTCTATCTTTTATCGCGACTATCATTACGTTTACAAACAAATCACAAATTAAACTATGACCATAACATAACTTTAGTCATCGGTATGTTCTTATGTCATAACTATTATTTAGATTTAACCACACATAATAAATTAAACCGTGACCAGAATTAATTATAGGCATATGTTACTTTCTTTATTATGACTATTGTGTACTTCTAGTCACAAATTAAAACTTAAACCATGACTAAACAATACTTGTTTTGACAAGTTTAACTATTATCGTGACTATAAAGCTTGTGTCAAAAGAAAGAAACGTCGAATGAAACTCAGTTTTGGTCAACATACAACCAAAGAAATTATAGATTATATTCTCTCAGATTTATGAGGTCTTTCTCTAGTGAAATCATATGGTGGATGCTCATATTTCGTGACTTTCAATTATATTTCGTGACTTTCATTGATTATCGCTCAAGAAAGGTTTGATTGTACTTTCTAAAAACAAAAGATGATGTGTTTGGGTAGTTCAAGGAGTAGAAGATCATGGTTGGAAAATAAATAGGAAACAAGTCAAAACATTCAAAACAGATAAGGGGTAAGAATTCTACAATGTACAATTTGATGACCTTTGTAATAAGAAAGGTATCGTAAGGCACCATAATGCACGACATACACTACAAAAAATGGGGTTGTAGATTATGAACCAAAAACTAATGCATTGTGCAAGATGCATGTAAATATACGTCGATCAATCGAGGCAATTCTAGGCAAAAGCAGTAAATACTAGTTATCTGGTAAATAAATCTCTATAAACTATAATTGATTTGAATTCTCCTTAAGAGGTATAGTCCGGTAAACTGAGCCAAATGATATGTAATTCATAATTCTAGGATATGCAACTGGAGGTAAGGGTTATCATTGTGGCGTAGAGAATCAGGAAAAACTCCAAAATTTATTACTCATAGAGATGTTACCTTTGATGAATATGCTATATATGATCAAAGATGAGAGATTTTGAATCTTGCAATGAAAAAAGATCATGGTGCTAACCAGAAGGTGGAGTATGAAACACGAACGACAAACATATTAGTCCAAACTAGTATGTACAGCTTTAACAAGACACTTTAAACTTGATCGTAACACTATACCGAGTTACCTACTATAGATTTAATCTAGAATTAATTGGATTTAATTTAGTGAATTAATTAAAGGTGTAGGGACTGGTTTGTAATTATTCAATAGTTGAATAACTGACAAGAGACAGACCAGGGACCAAAGTTGGCGCCACCTTGGAGGGTTCCTCTAGGGTTGGCGAAAACCCTAAGGGGTTTAGAAAGGCTTGGTCCAAATGGTCAACAGACTTGTCCATTAAGGAGGCTCCTCTAGGGTTTCAGCTGTAACCCTAGGAGGCTATAAAAGGAACCTCCTGGCCCCTGTTTTTCCACGCCTCCATCTCTCTGTGATTACTCTGCTGGAATCTCTTCTCCATTGCTTTGGGTGTGACACCATTTGAGGCAGGACACTTGTGCTGCTGGCGTCTGGATTAAAATCAAAGCTTGGTTTTTCTCATTTAATTCTCTAGAAATAATTGTTGGCATTAGGGTTTTAGTTTATTATCTTCATAGAAGAAAACATAGATCTTTCTAGGGTTACATGTGAACCATAAGAATTATTTGTTCATTGATTGCTAGAAAACCCTTTAGTGGTATCAGAGCATAGGCTTGTTTTCTTGTGTTTGATATAAACTACTTGAACTGCTTTTGCCTTGAGTGTTTTTACGAAAAACACCTCTTGGAAGAGGCCTTGGTCGAAATCAAGGCTAGGGTTTCCTAACCCTAGCCGCCACCCTTGGTCCCCCCCCCCCCCTTGATTTGCTTGCATTGTTTAGTTGGTTGTTATTTTTGGTGGTTTACTAAATTGAATAACTGGAACCCTAATTACCTTGCATGTAAATTTCGACCAACTAGGGTTATTAGATAGAAAATTAATTTAATTAATTCATGAAATCTATCTTAGATTTAATTAGTTTAATTAATTGTTAATTAAAAGATCAATTAAATCGGCTTAAAGAATTAATTTAAATTTTCAAAAAAAATAGTTTAAAATTTGCGAAAATTATGATTAAATTAATTCTAAAATATTTTAATAAGATTAAAATATATCTTATATATTTATGATTAAAAGTTAATATTTATATATAAGAAAATTGGTTAGTCTTACCGTTAGTAGGCCTTATTCACAAAACTGTCCTATAAATAGGGTATAAGGCGACTGCCTATAAAATGACAGTCTAATGGGTGTCCACTCTCACTCACCGCTCTCCTGGTCAGTCTAGTGTCGTTAGCCGAACGGGTTTGATAGAACTGCTAAGCCTCTTAAAAGTATAATGCTATAATTGGAAGTACTAGAACTTTAAACAAATCCCAATCTAGTTACTTTAGATTTAAAAATGTGAATTGGTGCTAATCCATGAAATTGCACATTGAAATTTGTGAAACATTGGTGGAGCGTGTGTGGTTAATCGGCACGCCAATAGGGGTTCACAAAGACTTGCAATGTGTTTCTCGATTTTGTCATTATTAACGGAGCGTGTGTGGTTAACCGGCACGTTAATTAGAGATGGCAATTGACTTCGAGAGTACCGAGCGAATTTGCATGGTTATTCACACCCGGTTTGTGATCCTCGGCATCCCAGTCACAAATAGTGGGGCACATCCGAGACTTAACATGCCATTGAATAGTTCAATGTGTCTCAACAAATCTAGGAATTTCATATGATGAAATTGATAAGTGCATTATCTACCTTAATGACCATTATGTTGTGATTACGGCATCCCTCTTCACATCATAGTTGGGGTATTTTGGGTCCTAGCCTTAATAAATAATAAATTGGTTAATTATTTAAAAGGATTAAATAAAACTAATAAATTTTGTTTATTGTAGATGTCTGAATCGAGCGTCTATTCTCCTCCCTCTCCTCCTTCACCCATTTCTGAGAGCATCAGAATGCGCCGCCAAATATGAAAAGACTGACTGGCCTTAACTGTAAGGAATGGCTTCGCAATTGGAGAATGGTTCTCGTCATTGCTGGCAAGCTTCATCTCACCGAGTATCCGATCCCGGTTCCACCGGAACAAGTTATCATAAAGAGTTCTTATGATGAGCGTAACCTCTTAGTTGATGAATCCAAAAATATTCGTGACCTCATGCTATTAACCATTGACCCCGAGTTCCGCAAGGATTTTGAATCCTTGGGGCCATAAGAGTTAATGCAATCGGTTGAGGAAAAGTTCCAAAAACCGGTTGAAGAGGAACGAGCTAGGATCTTCAAAAGACTTGCAGAGTGCAAGCTAAAAGAAGGGAGTAGCATCGATTAGCATGTTCTTCAGATTGAAGCTTACATGGGCGAAGTGTACAAACTTGGTTATTCTATGAGTCAGAATATGAGTGTTAACATTCTACTCGCTTCGCTAACTAGTAAGTACGATTTGTTCATTCAGACGTATAGAAAGGAAGACCAGAAAAAGACCATTATGGAAATGCGTCCACTGTTGACTTTATACGAGTCACTCTTGGATAGGCATAGCTCCAATAGTTCAGCTACTTCTGGATTGAGTCCAGTAAAAAGATGCAACAAGAAACGATCCAGATCGTCTGGACGTGTCTCAAACTGGGAATCCACAGAATCGGATACAGTCACGGAAAGATTGGAAGATGCTCCGAAGTCAAAATCTTTTGAAAGCTCAGGTATATCTAAAAACCTCAAAACTCCCGTTCCATAATTCCTTGATGCATAATGTGGTAGTCACATTTTGGTTTGTATGCAGGGAATCTGTAGGGTACGGGACTTTGGCACATAGGAGCACATTTGGATTGGATTTTCGGCTCATGCAGTTTTGAAGTTTAGTTAGATATTGAAATATTGTTATTAGCTTTTAGATGCGTATGACATTGTCTATCATATAGTACATTGTTCAAGGATTTTTGTTTTAATAAAATTGTCGTTTTTCTTTTAACACCTGTTGTTTGAAATTATCCTTGAAATGTTGTATGATTGTGTTGAATGCATGATTGGTGATAACTTGAATGTTAAATACATCAAAAGTGTTTGGATTTAGGAATTGTGTCCCTTATGATTGTTAAGATAAATATTATAAGAATCAATTCAATCAAAGGTCCAATTGGACAGGACTTTGGAATCATTTGACTTAGAGTCACATGATGAATTGAGTTCTTAATGTTTCAAGAAATGAATCAACCAAAGATCCAGTTGGACAGGACTTTAGAATCATTTGACTTAGAGTAAGATGATGATTAAGGTCTTTATAAAGCACAATTGGCGAGAAATGAATCACCCAAAGATCCAGAGGATAGGATTTTGGAATCAGTTAACTTAGAGTCAACTGAAGATTGCAAGTCTTGACCAAGATTAACAAAGTCATAAAATTTACATAGAGATGTAAAAGACATCAAGATCAGAAGCAACGAACACATCAGTTACTGTGTATTGCTCGAATCTTCAAATAGAACACAATTGTTTGTACTTCGCGATATTTGTCATTCGGAATGACGAACATGGCTACGCTTATCAGAAAAAGCGATTGAATTGAAACCTTGAACAGTTCAAGGACTTCAAAGGAAGTACAAGATCCACAGAACCTGAGTGACAACATAAACTTGGAAAATGTTTCACAGTTCATTCTCTTCCAAGAACATTAATAGTTATAATGTGTCTTAGGGAAGATGATGGAGCATTGGTCGAAACAGTTCGATCCTCGATGTATGAGATACATTGTGAATTAGTTTCCGATGAATTAAACACTAAACCAGTTAGACCATATAAACCATATTCCAACCGCATCCTAGACTAAGTAGGTCTTGAAGACATTGTCTGAAATGTAAAGCTGGGATTGTCCCACTTGCACATAGAGAGTCCAGGGTCTTGTAGTGTTCATCCGAACATCATGACTAGCCTGAACCTAATCAGTAATGTCGTTTCACTGGCTATCCCGCTGTACCTGTAAAAGAAGAGCTCTTTTAGAAAGAACTCATGTTCTAAGGAAACAGTGGGAGTTGGGACAGTCCTGAATGAGTTCAGGATTAGCCAAGTGAAAGAACCTTTAGTCATCACTAGGCTTAGAGCAGAAATCAGACTTCGGTTTCAGAACTGACATAATCTTCTCTTGACCAGTGGTATTGATCACCATCATAAGTAGTTATGATCGGGGTGACATACCGATTGGTGGTAAAACACTATAGTTGGTATGGATTTACAATCCGACTACTTGGAAGCATTGGTGAGCCCGGTTGGCAGCAATTAAGAGAACCTTAGGATGAGATACAGTCTATGTGACAGTTTGATTGATTTTACACCTGGTCTAAAAACCAGTGGGAGTAATTGAATCATCAAAGGAAAGCAACATGGACAGAAACGTACCTTCAGAACATCTGGTTGAGTGAGACGATACTCAGAGTCAAGTAATTGATTTTGAGAGAAGCACTCTCAATAGAAGATGAAATCCGAGAGGATTCTGCATGACACATTGTAAGTCATTAGTGGAGCGCGTGTGGATCACCGGCACACTAATAGGGACTCACAAAGAGTGTCCCAGTACAAAGGTATATGGGCCCGGGATTACCTCACGGGCGTCTCGCAAGAAAGGATATTCAGATTCTCAAAATATGCCAAAGGATTGGATTTTGAGAAAGGGCTGAAAGATTTCCATTAAAATGTCAGAAAGGTTTGGATTCTCAAAATGTGCCAAAAGTTCTGGATTTTGTGAATGGTCCATAACTGTGTCGAAGCCAGTGGGAGTGTCGCTGTTATCTACTATCTCCATATGTGAGTTACATAATGTTTCCAGGAAACGTCTCTTTTCATTACAAAGTGTAATGACTTGGTGTTAAGAGACGGATCGCTACGAAAGACTTGATAGAGATATGACATACTCAGCTGGTTATAAACGTCTATGAGATAGATCGAAACTCTGCCAATATGATCTTGATGAGATTCAAGATGCATAGCCCCAGGAAAAGAGTTTCCTATCATTGCAAAGTGTGATGATTTGGTATGAGAGATATAAAGAAGGTGCAACATACTCATATAATACATAGACATCTATCAGATAGATGTTATCATCAGTATAGACCTAGCCATAGTAAGCATGATCTTGGTAAGATTTAAGAGAAAGAGTCTCCGAAAGGAAATAGTTATTGAAAGTCGTGACACAAGGATTATAAGTAATCCTAAGATTCCAAAAGGGTTTGGAATAAGATTAGATCAGATTCCACGAGCTTCTTGGATCGATCAGAAGTGTCATGAACATGTCCTGATGACTTAATGCTTGGAGCATAATGAGTCAGATTCAGGATATGACCTAGCTGGGAATACTTAATGGATTCTGTACATACGTGAGAAATCATTGGAAAAATGATTGGGGTGAATGTTAATAATAATTTGAAATGAGTTCAAATAAGTAAAAGGACTTAATGGTTAAAGAATTTCGTTGGTATTCCGATAGAGCGCGTGTGGGTCACCGTCACATCGTAACACCTCGAAATAGTCTTAGGGTGCAGTCATGTAGACTAGAGATCCCAAGAACCATGGAAAGTCACAGTACACTGAATGGAGAGGTAAGTGAGAATGACAGTATATGACTAAATTGATATGTCATCGGATGAATGTCCGATTGGATAAAGTGTATCAATGTATGACATTTGGATACATAGAAAGAGTGAAAGGTTATATAGACATAGATACATAACATGAATTAAAAGTTTAAAAGGAATCTAGAAACCGATAATAGTTTTACGAAGAATCGGACTTGGTGATTACCTCGTGGAGACTTGGTAATTAGGCAAGAGTAGCCACCAGTCAGATTTTATGTTTCTTTTTTGCATGTTTCACTTCCCGAATAATTTGATTATTCAAAGGTCCATAGTCGCTCATACTTTTCAGGAGTAAGTATGAACGAAGACTGTCGTGAATTGGTTTGTAGATTGTCTAAGGAGTTAGACATTGCAGTAAGACTGCTGCAACGTTCACGAGTACGTAGAAATAGGGATTTGAGTATTGGATAAACCCGCGCTCAATAGATTGCTTCATGGATTACATCACGAGCAATGTTGAGACAATAATATCGTATGATCTTGAAACTGAGACATATGAGTTGAAATTTACGAGTCGGTTGTGCATTGATAGTACGTAAACGCATCGGTAACTCGATGTTATAAAATGCATTGTTGTGTACGATTTTGATAAGTAAAAGACACAAGCATATGAGTCAAATATTATTCGTTCATTGACCCTAATGGGAAAACAGATACCTGTAGGCCGCTCGATGATTTTGAAGTTTACTAAAGTGCTGGCCAGCCTAGACTAAATTGATGTGTTCAATTAGAAGTCTGAAAGTCATAAATAGAATCAGAAATCGGGAAACAGAGTATCGGACAGAGATTGATCTCAATCCATGTCTCGTGTCTGAAAATATCTTGTTGGACGAAGGATCATATGATCACTTATCTTTGGACAGAACTGACTAGGTCAGAGTTCAGGACAGTTTCTGGGAAACTGATGTTAATCAGAAGGTAAACAGACAATTAAAGTCATAGACTTATCCAAGTGGGAGACTGTTGGATTAGGTGTCTAAGACATGACTTATAATTGTATTTATCTTGTTAATTGAAGCAAAGTCCATTTGGGTTGCCCTCATAGCTGGAGGATAGATGTAGAGTTCAATAGAGAGAAAGGTTGATTTATTAATTGTTTAATAAATCAATAGAAAAATAAATAAATGGTTTATTAATATATTTAAGTGTTAATATATTAATTAGAAACTATATTAGTTAATTGAGATTTAATCTAGAATTAATTGGATTTAATTTAGTGAATTAATTAAAGGTGTAGGGACTGGTTTGTAATTATTCAATGGTTGAATAACTGACAAGAGACAAACCAGGGACCAAAGTTGGCGCCACCTTGGAGGGTTCCTCTAGGGTTGGTGAAAACCCTAAGGGGTTTAGAAAGGCTTGGTCCAAATGGTCAACAGGCTTGTCCATTAAGGAGGCTCCTCTAGGGTTTCAGCTGTAACCCTAGGAGGCTATAAAAGGAACCTCCTGGCCCCTGTTTTTCCACGCCTCCATCTCTCTGTGATTACTCTGCTGGAATCTCTTCTCCATTGCTTTGGGTGTGACACCATTTGAGGCAGGACACTTGTGCTGCTGACGTCTGGATTAAAATCAAATGTTGGTTTTTCTCATTTAATTCTCTAGAAATAATTGTTGGCATTAGGGTTTTAGTTTATTATCTTCATAGAAGAAAACATATATCTTTCTAAGGTTGCATGTGAACCATAAGAATTATTTGTTCATTGATTGCTAGAAAACCCTTCAGTCTCATGTATGTTATGGTCAGTATTAGAGCTGGTTTTTCTCATACAGTTAGTATGATAACCAAGTTTATGAGTAATCTAGTGAAGGCTTATTAGGACACCATCAAGTGGATTATGTGATACTTGAAATGGCATTTACTAATTTTCTAGTTTATGATGCTATAAAATACTATGATGGTTTGGTTGGCTAGGCAGACTCGGGTCATGGTAGTGACATGGTGAAAAGATGATCATTGACATGTTATAGTTTTACATTATTCATAAGTTCTATTAGTTGGAAGGCAACATTACAACCTACGGTTGCCTTGTTAACAACCAAACCATAATGCATGTCAATAACTAAAAGGATAAAGGAATACATGTGGCTATATAAACTGTTCAAGTTACTGGGTTAAAGGTGGAGAAACCTTTTTGTATTATGATAGTTAGAGTGCTTTAAGCTTGGAAAAAATTCAGTCTATCATGAGAAGACTAATCATATTGATGTTAGGCTGAATTTTATTCATGATGTTCTTGAAGAAGATATATTCTCTATTTAGAAAATACATAGTGAAGAGAAATCGACAGATATGTTAATAAATATGTTACCTATAGAAACGTTCTAGCATTTTCTTGGACTTTTTGAACGTTCGTGGGAGTCCTTGTTTGTTGAAGAAAAGTGTTTGGGTAGGCTGGGGGTCATATGAACCTGTTTAGTTATTTTGAACTTCATGTGTATGACACTAACCCTATAATTGCTAGTGTTTTTTTTTGTTATAAATATTTATAGCTAGGATTCTTAATGTTTTATTGACAACAACCCTAGAAACCCTATATAGTTGCTAGGGTTTTTTGGTTATAAATATTTATAGCTAGGATTGCCAATGTGTCAATTTTCAAAACAATCGAGTAATAAAGTAGTTCTCATGTACCTGTTTATGAACGTAGGTCAGATTCACCGAACCATGTTAAATCTCGTTGTTTGTTTTTACTACTTTTCTTTACGTGCTTGCATAAGATGATGGATGCATTTTAGAATAGAAATATAGAATTAAAAAATGAAGTTGTAGTTTGAGATTATAAAACTCCTATGGAATAATAGACAACAAAAGAAAGCTTGAGTTTCCTGTTAGAGACACTATGAAGTAACAAAAGTATCAAGATCCATTCTTTCTCTTAACATAAAAATGTCTAGTCATACTAAGAAAATACAAACACAAAACTTTCGTTTGAAATTCTATAGTCTCAAATGGAAACTGTGACGCTTTATACGCTTTTCAATGTATTTTTTTGTTAAAATATGGTTCTTATTTTTTATTTATATAGAAGTAACTTGTTGCCTTAGTCTTAGACACATGTAAAGGAAAAGAGAGCCAGCATAATCTTGGTACCATCAAGTTTTCAAATTTATGTACGAATATTATCAAGTGCACAAGTCCAACAAAAATTGTGGTATGTTGTAACTGAAGGGTTTCTATGCAATCAATGAACACAAAATATTCCTAAGGTTCACATGCAACCCTAATAAGATCTATGTTTTCTTCTATGAATATTAGAACTAAAAACCTAAATGATACAATTCAATTCTAAAGAAGAATTAGGAAAACCAACCTTTGATCTTATGATCCTTCAAGCAAGTAGCAAAAGAATCCTGCCTCAAATGCAAGTCACACCTAGGTGACGGAAGAATTAGTCCAGCAGAGTAATTCCAGAGAGAGGGAGGCGTAGGATTTAGGGCACCCAGGGGGTTCCTTATATAGCCTCCTAGGGTTACACCTGAAACCCTAGAAAGCCTCCAAGTGGACAAGGCTTTTGGACACTTGGACCAGACTCCCCAAAACCCTAATAGGGTTTCGCCAAAACCCTGGAGGCTCCTCCAGGGTGGCGCCAACTTTGCCCCAGGTTTTTACCTGGCCAGTTATTCAACTATTGAATAAATGCCAAACCAGTCCTTGCACCTTTTAATTAATTAATTTAATCACTGAATTAAATCTAATTAATTCTAGATTAAATCTTAATTAATTATCATAGTTTCTAATTAATATATTAACACTTAAATATATTAATAAACCATATATATATTTTCTATTGATTTATTATACAATTAATAAATCAACTATTCTCTCTATTGAACTATATATCTATCCTCCATCTATGAGGGCAACCCAAATGGACTTTGCTTTTATTCATAAGATAAATACAATTATAAGTCATGGCTTAGACACCTAATCCAACAGTAACATCCTCAATTTGAGCCTAATAGTTTTGGGTTCTTTTTTGTGGAAAAAATAAAAGTTTGGGAAAATAAAATAAATAAATTAAATAAAAATAAAATAAATAGAATAAAATTAAGATAAATAAACGAAGTTAATAATAGTAAAATAAAGACATTTAGATATGATTCATAAGTTAAAACTAGAATCTGAGACCATGTGGATAAAATTTAATATGAGGGACTAAAATTGTCAAATTATAAAAATGTAGTACTTGGGTTAAATTGGAAAAATTAGGGACTAGAAATGTCAATAATAATTAATTAAAGATTAACTATGTATTTCCTAGGGTAGGAGTGGGTTTTGTCATCCTTTTTAAACAAAAATGAAAATAGGGACAAGAAGTGACAATTTGACCAAACTTGACATTGAACATCTTTTGACTAGCTGCAACTTATAAGTCGTATGAAATGTTTTAGGGGCATGAGTGTGATTTATGGAATTTGACTGACCTTCGACAACATCTTTAAGGACTAGTTGCTAAAAATATAATCTAGAGGGGTTTTAGTGTCATTATGGAAACTTATAAAGAGTCAGGTAATTCTTCTTCCTCCCATTTTAAATGGAACATGTTTTTGAGAGAAGGAATCTCTCTAATGACTATTTCAAGTGAAGAATAGTGATCTAGGAGTGGATTATCAAATTCTAGCATCAAATTCTAGTTTCCAAGCTTCAACTAGGTATAACTTCTCACTCATCTTCATTTTCGTCCTAGGGTTTGTGGAAAACCCCAAATCCAAAAAAATCATGAAACAACAAGTTAATTGATGATATAACTCAGTTTTGATTTATATAATGTTAGTTTACACTCACTTATATCATCTATATGCTAGAATTGTGAATATGTTGAGTTTTTGGAAGCTTAAAGCTTCATCAATGATGGATCTTCAATTGGAACCTTAGATGTTGAGTCTAATGATGATTATAACTTGATTTCTCCATACTATACTATATTATATTAATGATATCCATCGTTTTATGATTGCTCCATAATATGAGTGATTGTGAATTTTCAAGTTTAGCATTGCTTTAATGGAGTTTTCAATGGATACTTGGGTGTGAAATGAGCTATTAATCCATTAGCACTTGTGTTTTTCAAACAAAATATGTTTATAAATTCAATAATAAGTCCAATAGATGATGATATAGTGCTACTTCAAGTTTTAAAATGGTTTTGAACCTCAAACTAAGCTTGTGATGATCCTCCTTTGTTGTGTTGTTCAAATAATGGAAAATCATCATAATTGTGAAATAAATCAATTTTTAATCATGATGTGTAAGATACTTAAATGAATTAAATCAAGTTATATATGTTAATTGATCAATAGGAACCTTTAAATTTGAAATAACTAGGCTTAGAAGTGAATTGAACACATGTATAGAGCTTGGAAGGGAAAATTTCACGTTTTTGGGTCATCAAATGTGTGACTTAGTCGAGTCACTCCTCCTTTGGAGTTTTACTCGGTTGAGTAAAATACCATGAAGGGTTAAATCTGTAATTTTTGCATGTAATGTCCAGTTCAAGCCTAGTTTTCACCTAAACTCTTCATTAGTGTTGTGGATGGTATTAAGGACTAAAACTACATTTTTATATAATAACTTAATAAGGAGCTTAATGGATTAAAAAGGAATAATAAATTAGTTATTAGGCTTTTACTATGTGACCACTAAGTGCCACAAGTTTCTAAAAGTTCAATAAGCTTAGTTATGGATTGAGGTGAGTATTTCTCCAAGAGTACATGTTCCCAAACCTTATCTTTTGTAAATATGTGATTAAATTATAGCATAATCAAATGTGATCTATGAGTAGCATGGTCTATGTGTTGCATATACAACATATTTTTTTGAATATGATATCTTGATAAACCTTACTTGTTTGCAACTTGTTAGAAGTCATCCATCATATGCATACATGTAGGGTGGGTTTGGACTTGTGTGTGGCTCGGGCATCTATCATGATTATTCATTTGATATTGGAAGTTCAAAATGACCTAACCAATGGCAATGGACTGGAGTGCGATGCTCAATCTCCAAGTAGAGCCAAACAAAGCAATAATTACATCGGGATGGACTTTACTAACCCATTCCATGGACTCAAGTGTTGGTGATCACTTGTTTCCTATATGTTGACCTTTGTGGTGGTTTGTAAAATGAATTCGGGGTTAACACCTCGAACTGATTCTATAGCCATCTGAGCATCAGGACCTTAATGTAAAAAAGACTCTTCTTGAGAGTAGAGAATTAGGGTTGGGTTTAGTTGCATATACATTTGCATTCATGAATTATTGACTAGAGGTATTAATATAAATCACATATATTGTCCTCATTCTCAATTCCTTTCAATTATAATCAGATTTTAAACTTCAAAGAAGAAAACGTTTTATAAAATGTTTTGGGGGAATATGACTTGAAGTTGGATTACCATTCTTATCCAACTTCATTATAGGTCAAGTTTCTAGGTTTACTCATTAGACTCCCCTAGTCTAACTTTATTATTTTAATCGTTGTGAAGGATTTTGGAAGACTGAGAAGTGACCCTTGGAGATATAGCTTGGACAATTAGAAGACTTGCAAATTATAACCCTTGGATGTATTTGGTTGATTTAAGCTTTTGTTTTGATGCTTTGTAACTCTCTCGTTGGACTTGACAAACTAAGGACATTTTGTTTACACATTTTTGCAACCAAGCCTTTGCTATTGAAAACTTGGTTAAAAGTTTAGGCCTTGGATTTAAATATCTTTTTAAGGATTATATTTTCTCTTGTAATTGACTTTAGGATCAAATTTTCGCACCTCTTCTTTACAAAATCTTCTTTTAAAACATTACATACCCTTCAAAAATGAAGCCACAATAAGGGGTGTTACATATGTGATCTAGAATCTATTGTATTACTATAATATGTTCAAGTTAATGTACTATTTGACTGATATCCTCTCAGACCTTGTCAATATATCACTATATATTCGAGTCTATGTACTATTTAACTGATATACCCTCCCAGACCCTGTCAATATATTCTAATTTTTATGTTAGGATCTTCTATACCCGTAAACAAGGATAGACACATTGTGTTTTGGAGTTTTTAAAGTGTGTTTCCAGATTAGGCTTCATTGTTAGTATCCAAAACAAGGTGCCGGAACTGAAGGCATTTCTGTAGGTAACCATGCAAAAAGTAAACGAGTTGTTTTTTTATTAGTTCATATTTATTAGAAACAAAATCTTGTTCACTTATTTGTTTCTTGTTTAGTTTTTATCACTTATGTTGGCAGATGGAGTACATGTTGTAAATATATGTGGAGCCTAAGAGTGTCTCTCCAAAAGAGCCCTTGTGGAGAGAGGGGAGACTCCAACATATATACATTTATAAGACCGTGTCGCACCAATGTGGGATACATTAACACTCCCCTCAAAGACGTAGGCTCGATGAGGTTACAGGGGTGCGAAACGCCGACTCTGATACCATGTAAATATATGTGGAGCCCAAGACTGTCTCTCCAAAAGAGCCCTTGTGGAGAGATCTGAGACTCCAACATATATACATACTTATAAGACCGTGTCGCACCAATGTGGGATACATTAACACATGCTTTAAACTATAATTGACATCAACAACAACAAACCAGTAAGTTTTCTACTTAGATTTTTAATACGCCTACATTAAATAGGGTTGGAAAACCAAGTTATTTAGTGCATTTTTAACTGGTTTATGTAATCCATTTTGTAGTACTGGTGAGTTATCTATTTCTATTTTTCTTGTTACAACATTGTTTTCTAAAAACATATAGAAATATCATCCAAACACAATACAATCTTCATTGCTATAATTAGGTAGAATACTTTGCTATTTTGTCGATGTGGGCAATATACTTTGATTTTTACATATGATTCAATTTAATCACAATTTAATTTCGACTCGTTATATTATATAAGTAAAAGCTTTCCTTTTTCTTTGGTAATTTTGATATGATATTCTTAAGGTCGTAAATGTAAAGGAATTTGTTATATGAGTTTGATTCACATTTTTTATTTTAATAAAGTGTGTAATTAATATTTGATTTATCAAACACTTAAACCTTACACTCATAGAAAATTAGAGTTTAATGTTTTCAATTACGAAAGAAAAAATTGCAAATTCCATTATGTCAAGTAATTATATATATATATATATATATATATATATATATATATATATATATACAATTGTTGCCTTGAATGAACAGTACCACTTTAGTTTATTACAATTTTTACACCTGTAGTTTTAATTTGTATAATTATTGTTTTAGTCCCTATAGTTTTAATTTTTATTAATTACAATTTTGGTCCCTATAGTTTTGTTTGCCAGTTTAACATTATTACAGTTTTGATCCCTGTAGTTTTAATTTGTTGACTTCCTTAACCGCAGCAATGCGCGGCTCCCTTCCGCTCGTTGTAAAAAAATCTCCATAGGAGTTAAAGATATCGAGATTAGACTAGTTTTAGGATCAAAATTTGTGTCCGGCTTTCAAAATTTCCGGCAAAAACCTTTTTATTTTTACTGTTTGAATGACTTGTGATTTAGAAATGGTCAAAACGGTCAGTCTAAAGTCTAAAATGTGTAATAAACTTATTTAAAATCGGTTTTAAAATATATTGTAATGAGAATAATGATTAAAATAGAAACATGTTATTTAAGCAAACCATAAGCTTTGGGCATGACTATCACTAGTTAAGTCATAACTCTTATGTTAATCTAAGGGGTATTTTTTTATTTATGTTTTATCATTCCTGAAAATTAGTATTGTTGGGTTAATAGAGATATGTTCTTGGTAAGTGTTGTATTTATTTGGATGTCCTTGAGAGCATATCTTAAACTGATCGATGATCGAGAATGTGTGTTAGATGTTAACACTTTACGTGACCAGAGAAGGGAATTATGGCTATTGTCGGAAGCAACAATTAGTGGAAGCAACATATCTTAAAAAGACAGCACCACACGATGTGTGGTGATAGTGAGATCACGACGCAAAACACTTGGGAAGATCATGACGCTTCAGAAGCTCTCAAATGGTCAGTAAGCTAGAGCGGTGTAGCTCCGAACGAATCAACATTTCTGAGCTTCGGATGTTCAGCAGCTGAAGTGATGACGAGTTATGCAAGAGAAACAACTTTAGCGGGATAGAAAACGAATTCACTGTCGAATGATTTATCTCACCGGGAGGCTCTCTTGGCACTAATTACAATGTCTAGCATGGGCTGCATGCAGGAGCATTAAGACGTTCTATTCTACATGGCCCATGTCATGTCTTATCAGAGTTGACGTTTGCAGAAAGCATGATTGAAGAAGATTTGTCATCATTATATCAGATCACATCTCATTGTCCACTATAAATACATCTCTCAAAATATAACAAAAAGATATTGAATATCTTGAGTGTGTGAGCCGATTATTGTGGAGTGTAGGAAATACTTTGTGTAACATTTATCATCATCTATAAAAAAATTCTTTTAATTTTTCGATAGACATGGCTTGATTTGATTTGATCGGGTTAATCATTTAGATACTTATGTTTTATGTTTGATTGCTTGTGTTCTTCTTATCGTTTTCATTAACCATGATTAAATTATATATAAATTACATTTATCGTCGTTTTAATCCTAACAAAAGTTAACTAATTCGGATCGTTCTTAACAAAAACATGAAGACGTACCTAGTTTTATTTTATAATGAGAAATCTTATATCATCCTAATTTTTCCTCCTAAATATCCTTCTAACCATTTGAAATGATGACAAATGTCATATTCAATAAACTTAATAATATTTTAATCCACTTGTCACTATTTCACATGGTTAGGAGGATAGTTAGGAAGAAAAATTAGGAAGATATAAGATTTCTCTTTTATAATATAAAGAGGATGAGGAGAGACTTCTCTTTAAGCGCCGACCGGAATATGGTGACTTAATGAGGACACTTGGCGAAAGGAGCGCACCCTACGGCACATGCACTTTGTCTATACTTGCTTCTCCTAGGTAGGCCACACGTGCTTCATGCATCTCTCTTCTATTTGTATTTCTAAAGTAAGCAAAGTAATTAACTAATTATGTTTTTATACTTTGTAATTATGATAACAAAATAATCGAAAAAAACAGATTATATATTAAAAAAGAAACGTGTTAGTTAAACCTTTATATGGCAAATATGTGTAGGGGATCAATCTATACATACTCATATATATAAGAGAAATTTATTTAAGAATACTCTAAAAAATAACCATCTTTCCAAATGTTACCACGATATTTTCACTCATCGGGTTTGCTACGTGAAAAAAGACCAATGGTCTAACCATCTATATTACATAATTTTGTAAAACGATTTTTTATTTTAAAATATTCTTAAACGATTTCACTCTCAAATATTAAAAAAGTCATATTTTTTTTAAAGGATAACAACTCAAGATGCTAACTATCTTTTGTATTTGTTCACATTTGAATATATATATATATATATATATATATATATATATATATATATATATATATATATATATATATATATATATATATATATATATATATATATATATATATATATATATATATATATATATATATATATATATATAGGAAAGAGTTCAAATAAGAACCACTAAAATGTTGAGAACCGTGAGAACCACTGATTCACAGTTTAATTAAAAATTTAGTTTATAGTATTCACAGTTTAATAAATAGAAATTTTATTATATTGTGAATATTGTAAAACGTATTAAAAAATAAGGAAATTTATTAAGTTTGATGTATTTTCACATAATAAACAAGTGCGAAAAAACAGAAAAACGAAAAAAAAAAACATAATTCTTAATGTGTGAATATCAGTTCTCACGGTTCTTAACCTTTTAATGACTCTCATTTGAACATATTCCTATATATATATATATATATATATATATATATATATATATATATATATATATATATATATATATATATATATATATATATATATATATATATATATATATAGGATCAACATAGAACCTCATTTTATGCATAGAACCATAGAACTAATTTTCTAACCCTTGGATCAAGCAATCAATGGCTGTGATTAAAAGATGATTTTTGATTTAAATGAAATTAATGTTTTTCTTAAAGTAGATCTGAAAGGGTAAAATTAGCATTCACATTTTCATAAACACTTACCAGCTCTAATTTTAGATATAGTTTCAGATCTAGATCTGAGTTTTTCTCCTCTCACAAAGTTCAACAACCAAAAATCATTCTCTTTGATTTGAACCTCCTGCGATGCTCGCTACCACCGTAAACTGCCACCATCATCACCGCCGATTGCCACCATAGTTGACAATCGCCACCATCGCCGCCAATCGCCATCATCGCCGTTGATCGCCACCATCTGTTGCTGCTCCGCTAGCTCGTCTCCATCGTTGCTCCGATGAAACACTATCATCTTGCCTCCTTCTCTTTCTCTCTGATCTGCGGTGAAACACCATCAGATCTACTGCCTTGATTCCATCCTAATTTCAGTTTATGTTAACCGGTTTGAACATTTATGAACAATTTATCTTGAATGTTCATTAGTGAACATTTATAAATACTTCTCTATTGTTGACTTCTTTGGTGGCACCGGCTGTCTAGTAGGTGGCCGGAGACGGTGACTCTTGGTCGGATTCCTTGTTAGAACAACTCTCATGTCCTTATTTCAGATTATCTTAACAGGTTTGAACAATTCTTGATAATTTATCTTGAATGTTCATTACTAAACATTTAAGAACACTTCTCTATTGTTGACTTAAATCAGCAATATTGAGCCGATTCCAATCGATGTGCAGAGAACGAATACAGATCTGATTCCAATCGATGATCTGTTGAACACTTTTGTTAAATCGATGATCTGATTCCAATCGATTTTTAGTCTTACATTTTTTAAGCTTTTTAACAATGTTAATATCATTAATGAACATATGATTGTTCAGTATTGAACACTTTTCTGTTGAACACTTTTGTTAAATCGAATCTGAGGAAACAAATGAATGAACGGATCGTCTCATTGAATGTTCTTCAAATACGAATGTTCAGTAACGAACATCCCAATGTTCAGTAACGAACATCCCGATGTTCAGTAATGTACATTTATGAACACAACGTTAGTTATTGACACGATTGTTTTTAGTTCAATAATTAACATTTTTTAATTATGTTCATTACAGAACACAAGTATAGATTGCAGCAGAATAGAAAAAAACAAAGAAGGAATATGAGAAAGAGAGATTAGATTTGGAGCTATACGATGCTTGGAATTACTTTTTTGTATAAATTTTCATCAATGAACATATAGTTGATATTTATGTCTGTTCATAACATTTATACATGTTCTGTTATGAATATTTATGAACATGGCTAAAATATTGGTTTTGTATCAATGTTCATTAATGAACATATGTTCATAAGTGAACATGAGAAAATGTATATAGGTGATATTTATGTTTGATCATAATACTCATACATGTTCAGTTATGAACATGACTAAAATCTTGGTTTTTGTATTAATGTACATCTATGAACGTGTGTGTATGAACATTTCTGAACAAGACTATTTTTTTGGGATTTTGAACATAACGTTCATTAATGAACATATACGTATGTTCATCAATGAACATATACGTATGTTCATCAATGAACATATAAGTGCAATTTACCATCATACCCTTATCACCCTAATTTGATCTAACGGTCAAGGAGATGGTTCTATGGTTCTATGTTGAACCCACCCATATATATATATATATATATATATATATATATATATATATATATATATATATATATATATATATATATATATATATAAAACAAACTTGTTTGAAGTATTTACATATCGTCGGTTGTTGTAGGTTACAGCTGTTGTGGCGTATATTTTAATGACTTAGAAGGGTAATGAATTATTGTTTTATTCTAGGGCTTTGTACGGGTCGATTTTGGACCCAAACCGACCCATTGATTTTTTGGTTTATAGAAACCATCGGTTTCGGTTTCTATGGTCGGTTTGGGTTAAACTCATGGGTTTGTAGGTTTTGGATTTAAACCTAATTACATCAATGAGGAATTATATTTAACAATCAAGAACTTGATAACATGATAACAATCAAGAACTTGATAATCTGATAACAATCTGAAATTGACAACTTGATAACAATCAAGAAGGTTCAAAGTGTCAAGCTCTAGTTTCCATAATGTTTCAGATACACAACACCCTCAGCCAACAAAATAGTACAAGACACAATATCTAACAGCTAAAAGCCTAACAGGAAAATGTAAAAAATAGACATAGTGCAACTGGAATTGATGTAGCCTAACAGGGAACGAACCGGTGGCGAGTTCTCATCAGAAAGGAGTTCTCGTCTATGTAATATAACCGGAGAAACATAGAGGAGTTTGCGGCATTAAGAATTAGGAAACGAATTTTGCGTTAGGAATCAGGAAACTGGAATTATGTATCATTCAATCGAGTAAACAAATTCAGGAAATGAATTCGGCGTTAAGAATCCGGACACTATCGAGAGATTAGGCATATGTGATAAGCTTTCATTCATCTTCTTCGATCAGTCAATCGCTTTAGCAATCAGCGATTTAGGGTTTACCGTTTAATTGAGAAAGCAAGATACTGAGATAGTGAGACGTAGAGACTAAAATCTGAGAGAGCGAGAAAGCCAGAAAAGGGTATGGGCAAAAAGGATTCCGAATTAGAAAGGGATACAGGAAATGGGTTGGTTCAGTTTATGTCCTTTGGGTCGGTGCGATTTGTGATGGGCTGGTTTTGCCAATGGAAACCGAAATCGAAACCGAAAATTTCAGTTATAAAAATTTAAACCCGAACCACCGGTTTCTGTTTTCTCGGTTTCTGGGTTCAGTTTTGCTCATCCTTACTTTGTTCACATTTGGGTAGTTTCATTTTTTTGTGCATATATAACCAATGAACTTGTTCAAATGTTACTATTATTATACTTTAAAAAATGCATGCATGCTTCTGAAAACGTATAAATACATATTTATACATCTGAAAACGTATTTTACACTTCTAAAAACATAAATTTATGTATTTATACTTTCAAAAAATATATTTATACTTCTAAAAACTATATTTATAATTCTAACAACGCATTTTGTTTTAGTAATATTTTCTAAATCGAACAACAAATAACCATAAATCTTTAAAAACTGTTTTTAGTGCCGTTTTTTAAAAACTGTTTTTAGTCGTTGTTATATAATTTAAAAAAAAGTAGTGTCGTTTTTAAAAAAGAACATTTTTTACATAACTTAAAAAATTGTTTTTAGTGTTAGTTCTTTAAAAAAACACATTTTTTAGAAATATTTAAAAGTTGGCTTTAGTGTTGTTTTTCTTAAAAAACACAATTTAAAAAAACATACTTATCAATATGTGTTGTTTTTTTTTTTTTACCAAAAAGTGCTTTTAAAGCTTAGTAAAAACTGCATTTTTAATAGCGATGTCAAAATAGTTTTTAAAGATTTTAAAAACTGTGTTTCTTTAAAACATCTATGAATAACAGTTTTTAAAGCTTTGTAAAAATTGTGTTTATTAAAAAATGATACTAAAAACAGTTTTAGATATTTGTGAAAACTGCGCTTTAAAAAAACACTAAATACAGCTTATAAATATATCTAAAAACTAGGTTTTTAATAGACGACACTAGAAGCAGTTTTTATGGATTTGTAAAGGATGCTACTAAAAATACACCCTAAATAAACATTTAATAAAAGTCAAAGTATTTTCAACCAATCATATCTGATTTTCCAGAAAACAATGCAATATCAACAAATAGAAAACCATTGACTTTGAATAGGATTGTATTTTTAGTGAAATAGGGGTGTATTTTTGGCAATTCCCTTTGTAAAAACTATGTTTTTTAAATACGACACTAAGAACAGTTTTTAAAGTTATATAAAAACGGCGTTTTTTTAAAATGACTAAAAACAATTTTTGAAATTTACAATAAAAACAGTTTTAAAAAATTAATGGTTAATTGGTGTTCGATTTAAGGAGTAATAATAATAATAATAAAAGTTTAGAAAAAAATTCAATATAAATAGATTAAAAGAAATATCAAAATAGTATAATTAAAAAATATAAGTTTTATCATAAACATTTTTTTTAAAACAACACGTATTTAAAAAGTATTTTAAAAACAATCCTATTTAACAAATAACTTTTTAAAAACACCATTTTAATCGATACGAGAATGTAGTATTATATAATGGGGGAAAATATATTGATGGAGAAAAGTATGAGAAAGGCACTTTGGGAGGAGTTGTGCTCCATTATTAGCCGGCGCCCACATGTCGATTCATGATTCATCCTTTGAGCACTTATCTTTGTCAAACCACTTTTTGCTGATTCGCTCTTTGAGAAAAGTTATTTTCAACAAAACTATTTGATTTTATATATAATTAAAATAAGTGTATTTTAATGCATAATAAAAAAAATTAAACCACTTTAAAAGTGATAATATTAAGAGAACCATAGATCATAGTTAATGTTTACCGATACATTATAGACTACATTACAAATTGTATTTGATAGTCAGTTTTGTATTTTCGAGACATAAATATTCATTTTTGCAATTGAGGTTTTGTATAGTTTCTTGTTTTTCGAGAATGTGTAAATTTTGTCCATAAAACATTACATGTGCTTTGCACTCGAGGACATACTTGTCTTTTCTACATGTCGACTCATGCTAACCAAACTCCTCGAGTCTAACTAGTGATTCCACAAATTCGATGTCACATTGATTACCTTGCATATATCCTTTAGCGTGATACTTTGAAAAGTTACCCCTACAATTCATTTTCATTGAGAATGAATATCATTAACGTCTAAAAATAAGAAAAACAACACCACAATACAATATTTAGGTTACAACAAAGACTAGAATAGAGGTATTAATGAACTAATCCATGATAAACAAAACATGATTTCACTAATCTAATATACTTATTGTGACATAATTGATAAGGTTGTTCTTCGGATGGATGTTTCACATTGTAAGCACCATTGTTCCAAAATGTTATTGTTGATAAGAGGTTAGAGTCATAGTTAATGAAGGAGAAGGTGAATGAGATGAATAGTTAGAATTAAGTAAGAGTTTTCTTTAAAATTTATTGTAAGATGCATATAGAAATTAATGATGAAATATAATGATAGCAAATGTGAAAATAATCTTTTGGGAGAAAAGAGACATGATGGAAAAGGCAATTTTCCCAGGCTGGAGGGAGTGGTTAGCATGTGCTGAACGTGCTAAACTATGCCACATCAGCTTAGCACATGCTGACCAAATTTGGTGGGAGTAGTCAGCATGTGCTAACCATGCTAAAAGGTACAAGTCTCATGCTAAAATGTACAAGTCATGTTGCTTATGGCTTTGTTGGCGAGCTCGTCGATTCTTTGGCGAGGGAGGTCTTCAGCGAGATGGTTAGCGAGGGTGAGGGTGTGGTTTAGCATGCTTGGCGAGGGGGATGGCGAGGAGTTTGGCGAAGCCACTCCCCCTAGCCTAACGGGCAATGAACATGCAGTGTAGGGGACAAAGATTTTACATCATTTGAAGAAAGTACCGAAATTGATACGAAACTACACGGTAAGAACCAAGATTGTAAAAATAAAGTCTTATCTCCTAAAATTGTAAAAGATCATGATACTCAGGGACCATTATTTCAATACTAATATAGTAATAATTAACTATTAGAAGTATCAAGTATATGAAAAAATGATAGGTTGACCATCGAAAGCCCATAAATCAAAGGAGTCCACCATGGATTTGCCTCGTTTACAAGGCATTCATGCACATTTATTAGTATTGATTTTTTTTCAATGTTTGACCACATAATTATAATCGTTGAATACAACCAATCATAAAATATTTTGTTGTTTCAAATAAGATGAAGAAAAAAACTAATAAAATTTATATTAATGATATGCAGGTATTCTCACAATTCGTTCTATTTTCATATATTTTTATATTTTTAGGATTAACGTTGTAACGTTTCTTAATCCTTGGAAGATAGAAATTTTAAAAACTTTAAATTTTTTATTTTATTTTCAGAGTAAGCTAAGTTGGAAGCAAATACATCTGGCTAAACTAGCCTACAACCATAATTTATTACAGCAAAAGACTATTTTCCAAAAAGCATCATTCTTCCAGAAATCCTACATCTGGCCTAGGGTATCTTAGCATTGCCATTGTTAGTCTCCACAACATCTCCTAAACATGGATACACGTCGATTTATAAAAAGGGTCAGTCTTTATGCCTGCTCATAAGTTTATGAAATAATAAAATCTTTAAAAATCATTGATCAAATGTAAATTATAGCAATATAAACATATGGTGTGATTTATAGTTTGGGAAAACTCATTTTCGTGTCAACAGTTTTCATGCTCCAATTATATTGTCAATAGTCACAAGCTCATTTCCTTTGAATCCATAACCATCGGCGGTTTCCGTTAGAACATTTATAACCATCGGGGGGGGGGGGGGGGGGGGGGGGGTTCTGGTATGAATGAAATAACACAAAGCAATTTTATTGATCGTTGAGCTGATTTCAGTATCCATCCGGATCAGTGGGAGTGCGGTCCTGGAGTAGGTGGTACCTCCGGAATCTATGCCTATCACCTGAATCATAGCTCGTAACTACAACTCTGATATCAAATGGGCGCTACATATGTAGATATTTCGAGTCTACCGATCTTTCAGTAGAGTAACCATGTGTTGCCGAATATAATCCAACATATATTGTTGTAACATTTAAGTCGTAATTTTATTCCTTTTAATCGATAATAGAACGCAATAGAAAAAGTCATTTGTTCTAAATAAAATGTTTTATAAATGAATTGTTTTAAACTTTCCAAGTATGCATATTATTGAATAAAAAATTCAACATTAATAATTTGTTCCAAATAATATTAGTTAAGTCGTGATTCCCCCAAAACTTCATTGATACCAAACATTTTAAAGATGTATAACCAAAATAATAATTTTGACGTGTATCCAGTTTGGGAAAATACAACATGATTCACATTGGGATGAAAAGAATTAAATTCATCTAGCTTTTATTTATAGTATAAGTGTATTGCAATGGGTACTTGTTCACTAAATTTCTTAACTTGTAAATTCATAAGAATTTGACACGAATGTACTTGTTTAACATTATCCTTGGAAATTGACAACATATCAATATAGACTTACTAATCAAACTGAATATGCTTAGTCATGGTCTTTATAATAGGTTTTGTCATCATTATTTCATGTTTTGTCATCCTTGTATTTGCATTGGTTCCTTGTGCTTTATTTATTGTAAGTTGTTTATACACTTACGTGTTATTTGTTTTTGAAAATGTAAAACATTTGTAGTCTACGAACCACATCTGTAGAATAATATGTGAACCAAATGTCTACAGTCTGTAAAAGAATATTGTTTGTTTTTTAAAGTCTGCAGGCTGCTAAAATGTATTGGTTTTTTAACTTAAAAACATTTTCTATAATTCTAGTTTTACGACACAAAAATTTAATTCATACAACCACCATAATAAAGTTTATTTAAAAGCATTCATTCCATGTTCTGCATTAACTGCTCAACAAATTCATCTCGTAAATGAGTCATATATTCTTGATCTATTGCACTACCATGTGGTGAACCTCTTCTTCATAATCATCAAAGCATACATGGTTATTTCGAAGCGGCACATTTGTGTTGATCATATTGAGTAAATAACTCATAATTAGTTAATCTTGTATCCTAATTATGTAGTAATATATATTTATTAATATAAAACTAATTTTATACTAAATCTCAAGTAACATCAAATTAAGACATGTAATAAAATATTTTTTAATTGCTACATATTATGATTCAACTTCTTGATATTTAAGTGATAGTACTTTTACAACGTTTCAAACAACAGTATACAATTCAAAATTCATTAAACACAATTATCTTTAATTTGTTATTACAAATATTAAATTTAAAAATGATAATTCTAGTGATTATCGTTTTAAATTTAATCACAACAAGTGCCTTTATTTTTTACTATACAAACTCATATGATATTTTATAGCAATAATAATTTAATTTATTAGATGTGTAATTTTAATTTAAATGGTTAATTTTCTTAGTTTTATTATATCGTGGGTCATACATAAAATTATATAAATTTCAAATACACACTTAAAAATATTAACTTTAAGTAATAAAGTCTTTTTGTATTTTAGTTTGATTTTGAAATAGTTTGATTTTATTTAGATTTTGAAATAGGTGGTAATGTTTATAGTAGTCTGCAGATGTCTGCAGATTCTGGAAAACCTTATGTCATGTTTTTTGGAAGACATTTTTTGGTCTACAGTCTTCCAAAAAACAAACAATCTGTATACAAAAGGTCTGCCCACTTGTAGAAAAAATTGGTCAGGAAGAGCTTCTAGAAAAAAAACAAACTATGTTATTGCTTGCATAGTCTAAATTCCATACATTTTCTTTTTTTGATACCTTAAGCTTTCAAGAATTACATTTCGTATTTTTAAGTCTTATTTCCTTAACAAGCTACATCATCTTTCCTTATTACTATGCTCTTTTCTATCTAATTTCAATTAAGGATTATAAATAATTAAAACTATCAAAATCATGAATAAGATATTATAATTGAACATGAAATATTACCAAAATATCTAATAAATATTATTTCACACCCTATCTAAATTGATAACTTAAAACTAACGTCGTAAAATATACCTGAATAATAATAGTAGAAAATACGGACGTTACAAACATGTTTTAATACTAAGACAAAATGCAATTTAAAAATAAATGATACCATTATACGCATAAGTTACTAATACCAACCCATATATATGGGATATTCGACAGCAAGCTCTTAATAATTTTAAGAAAAAAAAAACTCAAATTAAAGTAAAAGTTTCGTTCGCTAATACGAACTTTTGGCTTTTATTTCTAATAAAAGCTCCTAATCCAAAGCTACTTCAAGTCTTCAAGTAGTTTTTAGGAGCGGTTAGGTTTTTAAAGCTTTTAGCTTTTAGCTAATTTTACTCATTGAAAAGCTGAGAATTACTTTTGACAAACGTTTCTACACAAATAAAAGGTAAACATATAGTTACACAAATAAAAGGTAAAAATATAGTTGCTAGCTTCCGACTAATTTTGTCAAACATGCATATAGTCTAGTTATCGATTGGACGTAGTATCTTCCAAAAAAGTGTAAAATTAATATATTAGTCTTTGAAAATGATGTCCTAAGTAGCACATCCTAATTTGTTTAGATGTGTCACAAATAGGCTTACTACAAAGAGCTTGCTCAAACAAACCAATTTGCTATGTGGAAATATCTACACGTGAAAATAAAAGGTTAAACGTTTTTAGCCTTATGATGAAAGTTATGCTATTATTACATTTTATTGTTGGTAATTTATTAAGATTGCATATGTAAATCAATAAACAAAGATATTACGGGGAGATGAGTCCCTTTCATATAGGGATGGCAAAAATACCTGAACCCGATGGGAAAAACTGAACCCGAAACTTTTGGGACGGGTTTTGAACCGGGTAAATAGTTATGGGACCGGGTATGAGATTTTTCTATAAAATTTTCACGGGTATTAGATGGTTTTGGTATTGATGTGATACCCGCCCGATTACCCGATCTCATACACTGTCCTATATACCCGATCCCGAACCATATTTTTATATATTTATAATTTTATTATTTATACATGAGATTGCAAATCCACTTTTTGATATTATAGTTGATTATTATGTGATTACTATTTACCATTTCTACTGATATCTTATATTATTTACCGAAAATTCTATACAGTATATTGTATGTGATATATAATTTTCCAATTCTTGTGTCTCCTCTATCAACTCATCAACTCTTTACTATGAATGATCTTCATTGATGATATCTCATTATTCTATTGATTATCATGTATAGTCACTTTCTTTCTTCTTATTAAGCATCGATTCCTTATTGTATGCCTTAGCAAGTACGCAACGTTGATATAATGATGAAATGGTGATGATATGGGGTCAATAGAATAGAGCATGTGAGATTTATTATATTATTTTTGTAATTAGTCTTATGATTTCGATTAAGTTATCATGAAATTTGAATTTTAGCACTTTATTGATGTTTATATCAAAATGCATATTTCATAGATATTAAACTTGTTAATGTTCTTAGAAATTAAATTATTAAAAAAATCAAGTAATAGTTTGGATGAGATTGTGATCAGATTTTATAACGGAAATTCCAACCGGTACATTTCAACATATTATTATCATAAATTGGGATACCAGATACCCGTAGGTATAACTACGAACACGATGGTTATTTACGAGTCGGGTATCCGACGGGACGGAACCGGGTTTGGGATACATTTTATAATAGGGAATGGGACTGGGATCACCAATAACCGTCCATACTCGTCCCATTGCTATCCCTACTTTCATAGGGGAAAATAAACATTGACGCAACTTGAGTTTATAGAGTACATTGCCACTTTTGGTACTTTAGACTTTATTTGAGAAGAATGATGAGTTTACGTGATCATAAGAATTGCCGATTCTTAGGACGTAAGTGTCGATTATAGGATATGTCTATTTAAATTTGAATAAACTAAAGAGATGAATATTGAAGGGAAGGTATCAACACCAATGAGAGGGCCATTTTTCTAATGGTGCTTTTGAGGGTTTCAATGGGATAATGAGAGAAACATTTTCCGAATGGTGCTTTTGAGGGTTTCAATGAGATAATGAGAGAAACGCTTGATATTGGTGAGGTTTTTTGAGAAATCATTGCAAGTTTCTTTGATTTTCGGATTTTGGCTTCACAAAGGATTGCTAAACGCGTTGGAGGCTATTTTCCTATGTGAATATTAACGTTGTTTTTTATTATTGATGTAATTGTCACGTGGGTTTAATTGAGAATTCGAATTTTGAATTTTAGGATTTTTAGATTTTTTATTGTAGTATATATAAGACCTCTCGAGTCTCATTTATCCTATAGTTAACGAGCGTCGTAAAAACCTTTAAAGATAAAAACCATTCTGTGTAATCTTACCAGTAGAAAAAGGGAAATCTCCAATAAAGTCCCAATATTTTGGCTCAGTTTATGAGAAAGTCTCAAATTAATTTTTATTAACAAAAAAGTCCCAAATTTATTTTTATTAACAAAAAAGGACAGAAAACCGGCTAATGTTGAGATTTTTCCATAAACTGTGAGAAAATATTAGAACTTTATTGAAGATAAAACATGTTGTTTCTATCTTTTTTTGTTAATAAAAAATAATTAAGGACTTTTTTGTTAATAAAAATTAATTTGAGACTTTTTTATAAACTGAGCCAAAATATTGGGACTTTAATGGAGATTTCCAGTAGAAAAATCAGTGATCTTCAGATTGATTTTATTTTCTGTCTCGTCTTTTATTTCGTCCGACAACGAGATAGTCTCCTTCCACCTTTCTCATAATTAGAATCGTTCGCGAATGATCAATCTGATTTTTGGACGAAATTCGGTAACTAATAATAATTGTATTTATTATTTGCCAACACAATTAATTATCTATATCATTTGTCGATTTGTTCGTAATACATATCACTAACGATTCGATATTAGTTTACAATATTAATCGTCGAATTATTTGTTTCTCAAGTCTAAAATATAACACATACACGTACAAATATATTAAGAGTTGGAAACGTATAGTTAAAAAAACTTGCGCTTTTTGTATTGTTTTTTCACAATTTCGTTTTCATTATTCAAGTTGTTACAACTTAGTTATCATGCATTTCATTGATTGCTACTATGAAAAATTGTTGTTGCTTTCTTTTCCATTGCTTGCTAAAATGTTTCAGATGGCCCCCGCGATGAAGCTTGGTTGGTTGAGGTGTGAATTCCATATAGGAGGTCCAACGTTAGAATATTGTCATGCCCAAAATATCGTTAGTGTTTTGCTATTGACATCTCATATGGGTTTTAGGAGGGGTTGACATGAACCGTTCAAATTGTACGATTTATCATTATTTTTTAGGTTTTTTGTCATAAAAGTCCTTAACTTTTTCGTAAATGTTCGATTTTGTCCTTCTATGGATTGTATGTGCACTAAAGCCCAAAATTTGCAAAATTTGTTTCATTTTTGTCCCTGAAATGTAAGAACCCGAAAATAATGGTAAAACCTATAAAATAAAAATATGTAAAATTTGGGTTTGAACGATGTCGTAATGGTAGAAATTGGTAAAAAGGGCAAAATGGTCATTTGGCATACAAATGACTTCTATGTAATGAAAATATAATTTTTGGGGCAAGAATGAAATAAAATAAAACTTATAATGTTATTAAATGAGTTTTTGTGCCATTTTGGAAAAAAAATGGAACTTGAGGGGCTAGATTGTCATTAGTGCAAAGTGAGGTGGTATAAATAGGAGAAATATCTTCTCCCAGTTCATAGAACACATGAGCAAGTTCTAGAGAGTGCCAGAGAGATCAGTTCGTGAAGGTCATGAGGAATTGAAGCAAAATTGGAGAAAACCCACTTGGAATTGAGGAATTCCAAGCCTTCTAAGGTTAGTAAACATGTTTTTAGGGTTGTTTAACCCATTTCCCGTGGGTAGGTTACTGTAGCTTCGAAAATTCAGTGGCTAGAGGAGGATTATCCTATGATTCCTAGCCTTAATTTGTGTCTTAATCATTATCTAAACTTAACTTAACCATTGAAAGTGTTAAAAATCAAGAAATGAGAATTTGAGCTCAAGAACCCTAACTAACGGGTTTGTAAGAACAAGATGGTTATAATGGTTCTTGATAAGTCTAATATGTTATAATAGAAGTAATAAATTGTTCCTAGTTGATAAATTTTAGTAATTTTCAGATTTTGGGTAAAAATGTCAAAAATGGAAATTTTTGGAAGAAACTTGGAATCCATGATTCCATGGTTTAAAAACAAGTAAAATTAGTTGGTTTATGTTTCTAATCACACCTTGATCATTATCCAACATATGGATACCTTAAAATCAAGTTTGGTAATTTCATATGCAATTGAACCCTAGAAATTTGAGTTTAAGATCAAAGTGTTAATTTGACATAAAGAGTTGGTTAGAATGAGTCATAAATGATGTTTTAGTATGAAGAAACCATTGGAAGTAGTTTCCTAAGAGTTTCAATTAATAAAATGAAAGTTTGAACAAAAAAACTGAAATTTGTCGGGTGGAATGGAATTGGTGATTCCATGAATGAAACCCATGGAAATGGTTAATGGAAATAAGGAATTGGTAATTAACAAAGTATGTTTTGGGTTTTAAAAACCTTAAATTAAATCATCCTTTGGTTATATAAGTATATGGATAGAAAATGGACAAAACTAGACTTTAAAATTTGAGTTGATGTGCATATGAGCTTTCTTAGAGCTCTTGTGACATCCTATGGCCTTAATCATTAAGTCATGAAGTAAATAAGACTTAATGGAAGTGAAAACATGTTTTTAACATAATAGAGGGTCAATAGAACCTATGGTTAAAATTTGGTGAAGTTTGGAGTTAAAACGAACCCGGAACATGATTTTTAGGACTTAATGTGAAAAAAAATAAGGGGCTGCATCTGTGCAGTAGGAGATCGCGACCCGATCTCTATAGATCGCGGCCCGATCTTGCGTCAGAAATGAAGAAAACCTCCTGTTAAGACATTTTGAATTTTTAAAGTTGGAATTTGGGGTTAGGCTTGTCCGTTTGACCTCAAATTTTAAACATAGGTCCATTATAGCCTAAAACTTCATGGAAAATTGTCGATGTCGAAATACGACGTCCCGAGGGTACTGTAGTAAAATACGCGTATTTCGGAAAATTATAAAATTAAGAAAACTAGTTTATTAAGGGTTGTATTGTGGAGTCAGTTGTAATATATATAAATAAGTATTAATCAAGTATGTGAATTAGGTGGTGGTTCAAATACGGTGAACCAAGCGAAGAAGAAAGAAGTTTAAGGAGCTAAATAACTCCTAGGTGACCTGAGGTGAGTATGTGTGGATTTTTTCTAGTACATAGCAAAATGATATTTTCAGAAAATGAGATTTACAAATACTTTTAAATACTAGAGTTTGGAAATAGTTTTGAAAGTAGCTCTAAGAGCTAAGTGTTTTAAAAGAGATTTTGAAGAAGTTCAGTTTTTAAAGCTATTTTGAAAGAAGCTCCATATGTGAGCTTAAGATGTAGAGATTAGTATTTAAAGAGATTTTGAAAGTGAGTCAAAAGTTTATAACTTTGAGTTTGTTATGAATTGTGTTTATGTTTGACCAATTTGAGATGAAGTGAAGAAAGTAATGAAACAAGAAAGTAATGAAAGTGATAAGAGTCAGTTGTCCGGACTAGGATCACCCACATAATCGGGAGATCTGAAGACACTACTGGGATGGTACCTCCCGTCGCGAAGTAGTTGTCTAGCTTAGCATAACCTTATGATTGGATTTGTTCCAAGCCATGAAGGGGAGACAGAAGTAGCACAACCTTGCGGGTGGATCTGTTCTGTCCCGTGAAGGGGAGTTGGTAAAATGAGTTAAACCAATTCATGAGTTTCAGTTGGTCTTGAGAAATGAGAAAAGAGGAGTTTTAAGAATTATTTATGAAAAGCAGTTTTGAGATTTATTATAAAAATCAGTTTTGAGTATTCTACTTGTTTTGTATTACAAGTTTTAAGTAAGAAAGTTTTGGGTCTAAAACCCATATTACTCACGAGGCTTTATGTCTCACGTATTATTTGTTTTAAAATGTTATGTACTTAGGTAAGAAGAGCAGGAGCTTGACTACTACATAAGCTCTGAAGTTGGGACCAGTGTAAAATACAGATAAGTTTAAATTATGGCTTTTGTATGCAGTCTGTAATACCCCTTAAGAATAAGTTTGTAAAAAAAAAATTAGCGACTTCTTGCAAGTCGCGTAGTGTAATATATCTTGTTTTATAAATGATTTTGAGAAAAGGGGTGTTACATGAAACATGTGATAACAGGTTTCCAGGTTACCTTGAAAGTATTTTCGCATAAAAGTACTTGAGTTTTTCGAAAATATTCGGTTTTGTCCTCCAACACCGCCACCACCTACCACCACCACGCAGTGGAAGTGGTGGTGATGGTGGGTGGTGGAGGGCAAAACCAAACATATTCGTAAAACTTAAGGACTTCTATGTGAAATTAATTTCATTGTAAAAACATAAAAATTTGCAAACATAAGGACTTTTATGTGAAAGTAACTTCAAGGTAACTTGGAAACCTGTCACAGGTTTCAGGAACAAAGATGGAAAAAGATTTACAAATTTTGGACTTTATTGGACATAAAATTCATAGAAGGACAAAACCGGACATTTACGATAAATTTAAGGACTTTTATGATAAAAGCCCAATTTTTAATATGCTTCAAATTATCAAGTTGTTGCTTATCTATCACTTGTAACAATTTTAAATGTTAACATAATTATGATTATTGGATTCTGTTTTGTTTCAAGAGAAAATGACCAAAATAACCTAATCCCATAAAAGGTTTTCTAAAAATTGCACAAAATAATCTAATTCTCAAACTAGCCAACCAAATCGCAGGTGGGCTACTCCCACCTACGATTTCCTACTTCCACTTGCGATTTGGTGATTTGAGGGTTATAAAAAAAATGGTAGCTTCATTTTCCCCTTCACCTTCGATTTCCTCTCTACTACCTGTGATTTCCTCCTCATGACCTGCGATTTTCTCTCCAATTCATGAATCCCTACGATTTTGTACATTAAATGGTTGTACAGTAGAGATAAAAAATTGTACGTACACTGATCTAAGGCTTAATACGTGAAATGTTTAACTAGGGACAATTAATACATAAAAACAACATAGATGCAAATTTTTCGACAGCCATTAGAGCGTTTTTTAGTCTTCGGAACTGAAAAAAACGAATTTTTTTAATGTTTATATACATTGGGCTGATTGGTCAAGCCCACTATAAATCGCAGGACAAGGAAGGAAATCACAGCCTATAGGGGCCAAATCGCAAGTGAGACGATGACTTGGCCACCAAATCGCTACCTGCGATTTGGTTGGCTATTTTGAGGTATGATGTTAAATTTGTGCTATTTTACGGAAGCTGTTATTGGATTAGGGTATTTTAGTTTTTTTTTTTTTTTTTCTAGTTTCAACTTCCTGAATCATTTTGTGGCTTACCATGCCCTTCCTTGTCTCTCGATACCTAACTATCCATCTTAAATTTCATAGTTTTCACTTCGCTCTTGATATAAATAATGCTATTGCATTCTAAGGTGCAAAAACGAATACGAATATTCAAAAAAAAAAAAAAAATGGTCATATCTTTCTATAAGAAACATATGCGTAGTTGTACAATTTACCTTTTGTTCTTAAAAAAAGAAAAGGATCGCTTTCCAATATATAAACCTCCAAAATGCATGAACCTTTGAAGAAAAAAATATGAAAAGACGTCGATATCTAAAGATATATTGTGAACTCATATTGCAAAACTGACGTGATTAAGAACTGAAACAACCATCAAAACCATGTTCTCTTTGCATTATTTTTATTTTCATTTTATTATTATACTTAGTTTCCAACAAAAATAATTCATCAAATTCGCCCTAATCTTTCTTATTATCAGGGCTGTCTCAAGCCGATTTGGGGCCCGGGGCGAAATATAAAATTGGGCCCCTAGCGATAAATTTTTTTTTATAATAAAAGAGGGCGGTACCTCCGGAATTTTTTATTAATTTAGAAAATAAAATACAATAGCAGGCTGGGGACTCCTTACCTACCCCATGTGCCAACATTAGAAGAACATGAACCTGATTTTTTTAAAAATTTGTCTATTGAACCTTTTTGAGATTCTATTAAATGTTCTGTTTTTTTTCCTTTTTTCACTTCCAGACAAATATTTTCTAGGAATCATTTTAAAATAAGCAGATAACAAACAAACAACCACAAAATAATGAAAGATAGAAAGAGAAAAGGGATTTGATATTACCTTCTGGGCTGTAGCAACAGTTTAATCGTGAAATCAGAAGGGGCTGTAGCAACAGGTTAATCTGTGAAATCAAGACAGAAATCAGATTAAAACAAACCAAGACAAAACCACAGTGAAATCCGAAATTGATTGCCAATAATTCATTACCTCCTGATTGATTGAGGAAAGACAAAAACCAAAGTGCCCAAGTCAAACACCAAAGTGCCCAAGTCGCATGGTCGCACCTTCCAATTGATTGAGGAAAGATAATCTATGAAATTGCAAATCGATTGAGCCATTGAGGAAAGAATTAGATTTCTGAAATCAATTGAGGAGCAACAATTAATCATTTAATCTGTGAAATCGATTGAGGAGCAAAAATTAAACAAACCTGGAATCGTGTTATAGACTTATATCGTGATTGAGTGATTATTGAACTTGAACCGATCAACCGAACTTCAATATTCAGAAGTCGTAAATCAGAAAATAGAAGGCAAGAAGAATTAAGAATCGCAGAATTAAGAAGGCAAGAAGATTGTTAAGAATCGCAGAATTAAGAAGGCAAGAACTTCAATATTCAGAAGTCGTAAATCAGAAAATAAAAGGCAAGAAGAATTAAGAATCGTACAGGGACATGGCCGGAAGTAATCTGAAAAGGAATGAGGAGATCGATGTTGAGGAATGAGGAATGAGAAGATCGATGTCTTGCAGTCTCTTGCGTCCAGCGTGCCTTCGATCTCCGTAATCAGTAGGCGTGAATCTTGGAAACCGGAGTAGCATCTTCGATCTCCGTAATCAGTAGTAGGCGTGAACAATTCCCCTCCCGCTTCCTGAATCCTGATAATGGCTTGGAAAAATTGGGCTTAAAATTATTGGGCTAATACTAAAACAATGGACCTGGACTATAAACATCTAATAAAAATTGGGGTCCCTTTGACATTTGGGGGCCCGGGGCGGTCGCCCAGCTTGCCCAGCCCATTGGGCCGGCCCTGCTTATTATACATGAAATATTAATTGCACCGTCTAGTGACAGTGCATTTTCTTGATGTTCGATTTGTTATACATAATTGCAAATGTTTTGCGTAATCCCAGTATCATTATCTACAAAGATGTATGTTGAATTTATAGGAATGGAGATTGAAATATAAAATGTTATGGATAATGTTGTGTTGCCATTTTTATTAGAAACTCACATGTTATAATAATTTGATTTGCTTGAAGCATAGATCGATGATTGAAACATTATATTGACTTGTGGATTATTCACTTACCGTGAGAAAATCGGTATTTAAAAACTTTTTACTTGATAATTATCAAACATAATCTGTCAACTATTTACGGTATAGTTGCATATGTAGGTTATAACGTCGGATAAAATAACCATCGAATTAAGGTTAAAGAGAACGTATATCATACCCCATAAAGGTGAGATGTATTTTATATGAAGAGGGTTTATCGGGGTCAGATTATATGTTTAAGGCAATAAAATTTTATTGAGATAAGTATAAATATTGGTTAGGGTCAACTTTTAAGGACAACCTAGGATGTGAAGCATATTATTTTCTTTGTTAAATTAATGGAATTAAATACGTAAAAGTAATTAAAATAATAAACTCACGAATAATATGGATATAATTATAATTAAGGTTACTAAATACAATGTATGAGGAAACCCAACTTACTAAACAAATCCACCACATTTGTCTTCTTAAAGGGTTCATTTTAATATGTTTTATTTTGTCTTCTTATGAAACACACATGAACGATTGAACCCTAACAATTTAAAAATATTAAATAATACCCTTAACTATAATAATCATGAGAGCATTTAAAACACGTAAAACATATATATACTATACCTATTAAGAGTTTATTTATTAAAATTATAATTTTTTTAAAACAGTAATTAGGTTCTGGACATTAAGAAAATAGTTTCAGATATTAAGATAGTACATTATATGAGAAGAGACAAAAGCCCTTCGACCATTATTTTATGATGAACGGCGTGTCGGGTATAAAAAAACTCAACTTTTTTTGTTTTATGTCCTTGGTTGTTATTTATATTTTAAAATTGTAATTTATTTTCGAATGGTTTATACATCACGGAGTTGATGTGTTGTTGCACAACTAGAATGTGAACGGTATTTTTGTTTTTTAAATTTGATAATTTTTAATGTCAAGATTCTTGTACATACATTAACTTGGTTTCACTTCTACATCTTTTTAGATGTTCTTTTAGGTACTGTTAACTAGTGCATCATCTTTTACAAATACAAAAAAGAACACGAATCATTAGCAAGAATTTAGTTTATTATAAGTATTTGTAGTTTAAATAATTACCACCGGTCATTGGCTTCATGCTTGCAGTTTAGAGACCCACAAATTCATTAATTGTATAGCAACTAGTAATTTTGCACTTCGCATGATGCGGCCGGTTGTTGTACTAAAAAAAATACGGAAAGTGAATAGCAGTAATATGGTAGATTTTTTCAAAGTAGAAATGACTTAACAAAAAATTAGAAATATAATGTTATGAAGAACAACAAATTTTAATATCTTTCTATTAGTATATTGTCTTTGATTATCAACTCAATGCAACAATATGATCCACAAAAACAAAGTAATTATCTAACCAATATATAACTAGTTTTTATTTGTCCGTAGGCCGGGTAACGACGATCAGGTAAAAAATCAAAATAACATATTTTACTTCATAAAACTTTTTGTTGGCGGATGCACGATACATTTCTCAATAATCACTCTTAAAACATACAAACATTTTATACATTTACAATGATAGCATTATACTTCCATTTTGTTTACTATAATGACAGTATGTTTAGAATAGTCAAAACAAACTTCTTAATAAAATAGGTTTGCATGTGGTTTAGAATAATAGGTCATGTACACTTAAAAAATCACAATTGCAAATGGGAAGTTTTGTATACAATCTTCAAAAGACAACCAACAAACACAAATTAGCTACAAGCATTGTATCATAGAAAAAACGTATAAACAACATAATATAAAGAACTAATGATATTGAAAATCTACTGTGATACATGTTCCTAAAACTAGAAATAATAAATGTAGGACAAAACCTTCATCTACCCGTCAAGTTGATTGACACAAAATCAGATCGAATTGTAAACACTTTATATGATCGTTGAGTGCTTACAACAGACAAAGGCCCTGTTTGGTAATATCTTAACTTTTAAGATCTTAATTATTAAGAGGTCTGGATGTTTAAGAAGGTCTGGATTTTTAAGAGCTGAATTTGTAACAGACTGTTTGATTGGAACCTCTCAAATGTTGTACTTGATGATAAATATGACCATTTTACCCTTGTGAATGATTTTCTTAAATAACATCAAATTGGTGTTGATTGTTTTCATATTCCAGCAAGCAAACCAAACAAAAAGAATAATATTTGTCAATATATTCAATTCCAATTAGGTTGTTTTCCGATTCAGTTAACAACCAAAACAAAATTCTTAAAAAAACAGTGTCGCAGAAATCGGCCTTGGCAGCCGATTAGTCGCTTGACGGTCTTCAACCGATTACGATCAGGCTTAATCGGTCAGCTTGGCGGTTTGCTGCAAAAATCGGCCTTGGCGGCCGATTAATCGGTCTTGACGGTCATTTTTTATTTTAAAAAAAAATATTTTTTTATTTTTTATGTTTAAATGACGACACAAACACTCTCTACTAACTCAAGAATACTGAAAAAATCAATATTAAAGAATAAAAATAAATAAATGAATAATCTTTGATGTGCATCTCGAAATAAAATGAATCAAACTTTGCTATTTTTTATAATTATATATTTTTGAATGAATTCCTTTACAATTTATGGTCTCCGATTAATCCCCGACTAATCCCCGATTAATCCGATTAATCCCTTAACCCCACTCGACCGTCAAGCTACCGTCAAACGATTTTTACAACCTTGAAAAAAACAAAATTATCTTTGTTCATCATCACGAAGTTGCTACAAATTATTAAAAAAACAGACACACTTGATTCTGTTAACCAAAATTACCATAAAACAAAGAAAGGGATCACATCACCCCGAACCCTAGGCAATTGATAAAAAATGGAAGGTTTTGGATTGAGAACTTGAAGTGAGAATCTAAAAGTGGAAACAAGAAAGTTACCAAGTCGGATAGCGATATGCCGATACTTGGGTCTTTGTAACCACCCAGATTCTTCCTCATTTCCAGCGTTGAACCAAACGCATCATCAAAGAGTCCAACGATTTTTGTAATTATAATCTTACCGGCACCGATGGGGAGGCAGGCGATGATTGTGGGTGCGATGGAGGGAGCCGACGCCGGAGACGGGGGTCGATGGAGGCTGGAGCAGGCGATGATTGTGGGTGTGATGGAGTGATATCGCGTAAATTATACATATTTTCCGGGCGATATCAGTGTCATTTTAGTATAGTTTCATATATTTCATGAATAAAAGATACCTGATATGCTTAAAAATACATTTTGTAGCTAAAAGACACGTATGGAGCAAAAGATCAGATTTTACAAGAGATTTGAGCTTAAAAAGAAACCAAGTGCAATAGTGAAATCGACCAGGGCGCACCCCGCCCAGACCATAGGCGCACCGCGCCCCTGAAGATGCCAGCTATCGACATTTTTGCTACTTGGCATTAAAATAATGAAGCGTGGGTTCTTCCAATGATTCAACCGGGTTGCCTAACATGTGCATAGGCGCACCACGCCTTACCTTTGGGCGCACCGCGCCCTTGATCCGATCTTAAAAGCGAACTATCACGTGGCCTTTCCAGCGATAAAGGCAGCCAGATCACCTCCACTAGGAGCACCGCGCCCTGATATAGGCGCACCGCGCCCAAGGCTTTCTCCAGCTATAAATACAAGGCATTGCACGACCATTTTGGTGACCAATGTTAAAAACCAAGAGAGAAATCAGAGAATTGACATTTTAGAGTTAGTATATTTCATGTATTTCATCATTTCATGTATGATAAGTGTTTTTGAGAGTTATTGACATTACAAGAAGGAGCTAAGATCTTCATTGTAGCAAGGATTCATCGATTATAACCGGTTGGTATCTTTTATCATGTATTCTTCATATTGTTGTTGTATATTTGATACCATGCTAGGCTAGATCCCTGTAGCTTTTGCCTATGTGATGTTGATTCATTAATATAAATATGTGTTGATCAAGTTCTTGATTCGAGTTAAATATCGGTTAGGATATATAATTTTCATGCTATACATATTGAATGTGATTAAAGTTTGTATTCTTGATAGCCATCTTCATATGATTAAGTTTATTGACCATTTAAACGTATTGATCATATGAACCATTTTGATGTGTAATTGACAACTATATATCATTGGACTAGTTATTGACCATTTAACTAGGGAAGTTATTTTAGTTATAAACTTGATTAGTAAAATAAAACTTATATCACATTTAGTTGCAACTCATGACCATTGATTGTATGAACATATCACTATGACCATTAGGGTATGGACTATGTTTGCATGCTAGATTATATTAATATTAAATGATTATAAGTTATTTAGTTACATGACCATTGTGCTATATTAACTTAGAAATCATAGAATTGGTGACTTGACCATATGATCCTACCACTTAATGCAACCTATTTTAACTCATTGCACATAATCAAAACTAGTCAACATAGGTTTATATGAATCAACAAATCCTAGGCGAAAGCTTCCCTTGTTATTATTTGATCATATCATCTCTTATTTGTCGTGTTGTTACGATAGTTGTTATTTATTATTTCGCCTATTTTACAAGCATCCAAAACTTAGTTTTACGAGTTTTTACTAAAACTCGCCTCTAAATTGTTTGATTGATAATTGGAGACTTTAAGTTAGTTAATAACTCCCTGTGGAAATTCGATACCTTTACTTACCCAAACTATACTATTAAATGATCGAGTAATACTTGCTCGTAAGTCTAATAGTCATATAATAAGGTAGATAATTGGATTAAGACTTTAGAAACATAACAACTACAAGTGAGTTGTTTTGACAACAACATGGAGGCTGCGACATAGCCGGCGACGGAAGTCGGAGAGACACAGCGGAAGCCGACAACGGAAGTGAAGAAGGAGGAGGACACAACAAATGGGGAAAAGAATGGGAACGTAAGAGAAGAATGGGGAGAAGCGGTGTAGCTAGGGCAAAAGGGGGAGAACACGCCTTTTTTTTGTTCAGATACAACTTCAAATCTGTTCATTTAAGAGGCTCTTTTTCAATTAAGATGCGAAAATTAATAGGTAAACAAATGCTCTGAATCTCACCGATTTAGTGCTTACCTCTTAATAGTCAAATTAAGTGGTAAACAAACACACCCAAAGCATCAGACGACAAAGTCTCCCCATGGAAATCACTATGATAAGTAAACTGCACCCATAAACCCTCACCTGTCAACACCCAAGCATCTCATAAACCATCAAAATACTGAGAAGCAAATACCAGCTTCCCCTGATGTTTCATCAGTTTTCTGGAACTATACAACGCACCAACAGAAACCCGTCGGGGTGAATCAACAATTACCTAGGGGTGGCAATTATCGACACGACCCACGACACGACACGAACCCACACGAAAATAAACAAGTTTGGGTTGAGATTTTTGACCCGCCAACCCGTTTATTATGTGGGTCGTGTTCGGGTCAGTAGTTAGGTTTGCGGGTTGACCCGCCAACCCGTATATATATACACATATATTTTAATATTTGTTATTTTCAACAAAAATAAAAAATAAGCTGAAAATGACCCGCCAACCTGCCAACCAACCAATCCATCAACCCGTTTATGACCCGCCAACCCGTATATGACCCACCAACCTGAAACTGACCCGCCAACCCATCAACCCATATAACTAAACAGGTTAAGCGGGTCGTGTCCGGGTTACCTGCCAACCCACCAACCCGAATATTTATATGGGTCGTGTTCGGGTTGGCCTTTCTGACCCGCCAACCCGCGACCCGCCAACCCGAACCCAACCCAATTGCCACCCCTACAATTACCCAATCATACACATATGCATCAACCTTCAAAATATTGCCACTATCTAACAACAGGTAAACACAACCTCTTACAACAACTGCTTCATCATTGGTCAGAGAACAAAATGAGGGCAGCTTAATCCGCTCAAGTTGACACCATGTCCATGATTGTGAGTCAAATACATCAAAACTATATGTGGCATATTCAATACCGTCATTTATGATTTTGCTAAAAGAAACAAATAATAAGTCTATATTATATACGGGCCAATAAAGTAAAAAAATTATTAATTTAAATCAAAGCATAAAGTAACCAAACATATAAGCAAACAATGTAAACAGTGACTTACATTATCCTAAAGAATGACAGTTGGATTATCTTATACCGCAAAGGATTTCCACCAATAAACGCAATAGCATAAATCAGATTAAAGTACCGAGTTTTTGGATGGGAATCTCATTGAATAGTCTCGTTGATGGTTTACAAACATAGTAGGAAATATTTACATAATCTGATCGTCGATGAGGGCATTCTACGACAATGATTCCTTGTTCGAGAAAAGCTACAATTCTAGATGTTGGTGGAAAAAAAAAAGTAAATGTCAATTAACTTTGAGTACATTAACGGTGAAAACATCCGTTACTAAACTCGTAAACATAAATTGAAGAAAATTTTAAAAAAGTAACAATGAAACAAAAAGGTTCAAAAAAGTAGCTTTTAAAATTTTTTAAAAAGGTTAAACAGATTGAAGAAAATTATAAAAAATGAAAATAAAATTTTAAAAAATATATAAAAAGTTATGGATCAAATTTAAAAATATAATATAATAATAGGATACATTTATAAAAGTGGTCATCTGAATTCGTAAAATTAAATAAAAGTTGACTTAAAATTGTAAAAATAAAATAATTAAGATAAAAAAAATCTATAAATTTTAAACCAAATTTATATGAAAAATAAAAAGTTAAGAAAAATCATAAACAAATGAAAACATTAATTGGACCTAAAAGATGGATCTATATCCAACTTTTAAATATGGATCTTCAAAGATTCTTAGTTTGGTCTGACCAAACTTAAGTATCAAGATCCATTTTTTAAATATGGATCTATAAAATTGATCCATAAAAGTCAAGATCTATATGATTTAGAAACATGCAGCAAATGTATGAAATACTTACTATTCATAAGTTGGTTTTTGATAGTAACTAGCACAAATTCTTCGCGTGTTGTTGCGGGGTTTTTAAAAAAAGTTAAGAAGATGGAAACTTTTTAAAAACATGCAAAAACAAATATGGTAAAAGAAAACAAAATCTTAAAAAACATGCATAAAATGAAAATGTAAAAAAGAAATATAGAATAATATTTGTTATAAAAAATCAAGCTTTAAAAAACATATAGAAATAAAACTGAAAAATATTTCCTAAAGAAAAATGTAAAAATGTTAAACTAAATAGATTTTATATTAAAAACACATTATCTGAAAACCCTAAGTTTTAAAAAAGATATAAAAACAAAATTAAAACGAAAATGTTTTGTAAAAAAGTGAAAAAAAAGTTACCAAAAAATAAGTCACCATTAATGTTTTAAAAAATGATAAATAAATTGTTTCTTAGAAAAAAACTAAGTTTTATAAAAGTTGTAAAAAATTTTCAAAAATTAAATACAAATTGAAAAGTTGTTAAAAAGAATAAAGGTTTTGATCGAAGTTGAAAAAGAAAATTAAAATTTGGGTAAAATCACCCAAGGCAAAATTGGACAGCAATCCCAGAAACTATACACGGGCCGTGTTCAGCAGCACGGTCGTGTACGCAGTGTTATAACTTGGTTTTTGGTCATTTTAACCCCCTTTTGACCCAAATGAAGTTCCAAATCAACCCAATACCAATTATACATGAAAATACACATCTAATAACTCATTTCCAAGTATTCGACTCACAATCCAAGTGTTCATGTAGTTCATAACTTAAACCAACGGAAATCACAATTCAAGTTCTTATCTCTTAACAAGTGGTTAATGAACTATGTTCCAAGTCAATCCTTACACTTAACACCATTAAGTACCCCATTAATTTCTTAACCAAGGTCATCCCTTAAGGGAATCATTCCCACACAAACTCCAAGGAGATAGCCTCATGGAATTCCCAATTCCAATCATTGGTTCAAATGATTAAACTCATGGAATACTCAATTCCACTCCATCAATTGATGATTACAAGTGGAGATTCCTTCTTCCATTCCATGGAATCATTAAGAATGATCCTTACTCCACTATTAAATCCAAATTGATGCAATAAACCCATTCATCCATTACACAAGATATCCAATCATCATCTACATGAATAAAACCCATTTCAATACCCAATTCCCACTTTCTAGTGATTCAAGGTTTAAGATTACAAATCGAGGGTTGGAATCCTTAGGGAATCATTAGAAATGAATCCCCTCATCCAAAACTACCATATTCATCCATCAATTTCTAGATTCCTCAACTATTCATCAAATCCCCAAATTCTAGGGTTCATATGGATCAAGATCTTATTTCAAGATATTTCAAACTATCCATGGATTGGATAGGGATCACTATGAACTCAAAAACACCAAACAACCATTAGGGATCATAGGAAAGACCTCCTCCTATCATAAAACTCAGATTGGGTCCAAACCCCAAACCCTAACTCGAATCCAAAGCTAGAAGATGAAGGGTTTATACACTAGATGGCTAGGAAACTTCAAGGCTTGCAAGAATCATCAAATCGAATCTAAAATCTCTCAAGAACTCCAAGAAAAATCACCATCTCCTCTCCTCCTCTCTCTCAAATCATGTTTGGCTGAAAATGGGAAAACCCCATCAAAAACAAGTCATCTTTCAAGATTTGCAACATAGGTCCCTCAAGTTTGGTTTTTCTACACCCAACAACAAAAAGTCAATTCTTCTAACTAGAATTCTCTAAATTCACACTTATGCACCAAATACAATTATTTATTTTACTTGATTCATTGACTAGGTCAACACTAACCCTTGGTTTCCTAATTTGACACAAATGGCCCCTTTTACTAATTTCTTTACGATTTAGGTCCTAAATATTTATTCAAGGAACTATGTAACCTAATTTAAACTCCACATCAATTCCTTCATAATATCTTTTAATTTTTCCAAATGCATGACTAGTCAAATCTACTTAGGGTAAGTTTGGCCAAATTGGCGCTTTTAGTCTTTATGACAAAATTTCTCATATTTGGTTACAAATAGATTTTAAAACTATATTTGGCTCATTTATTTACAATATAAAAATATAATAAATTATTAAATTAGTTATTCTTTTGTTTCCTTTATTTAGAAAATAAGTTTTATTTTGTCGGTTTAAGCCCAAAACTCCTACGCCCAAAACACGGATATTACATCAGCTTAAGGCCGCCAAGCATCTAATCGGCGGCTAATTGGCAGCTAAGCCTGATTTCTGCAACACTGATTGTGAATAAGGTTTTTCTGATTAGATAACTTGTGGACACAGAGATGAAGGAATGAGGTTATGTGGTAGAACACGTCAATGAGTTCAATTACATCATATCAAGGTTGATATCGGTGGACATTGGTTTTGGTGATGAAGTTCAAGCCTTGTTGTTATTATCTTTGCTTCCAGACAGTTAGTCCGGAATAATGATTGCAGTCAGCAGTTCTTCAGGTAGTAACAAAGCTTACATTTGAAGGCATCCGAGATTTAATCATTGGAGAAGATATCCGGAGGAGGAATGCTGGTGAGAGTTCCGGAAGTGTGCTGGCTACAAAGGAGAGGGGAAGAAGACCGAACCGATGTAGCATTGGCGATGCTAAAGGAAGACCAAGATCACGTAGAAAAGGGCAATCAAAAAGCAGAAAAGATGTTGTCATCTGGAATTGCAAAGAGAGTTGACATTTTAGAAATCGGTATCTGAAGCCTTCAGGATCTGCATGTGCGAAGAAGGAAGTGAACCTTGCGAAAGGCTTTGAAGATGCACTCATTTGGTGTGTAGAAAGTTCCTCGGAGTCATGGATAATGGATTTCGTTGCATCCTTGACAACGCCTAGTGATATCAAGTATTTTAGGCGTTGTTGAGCCCTGTTCTTGATGAAATTATATCAGATATGTCTGGGTATTCTCACTTTTCGTGCCAGGACTTGTTTGGAAGAAAAAGAATGGAAACAGGGACTAAAAGCGTGCAAAAGGAAGAAGTTTGGAAAAGAATGAAAAATCAAGGAAATACGTACGCGTGCCGCGGATCTATGAAACGCGCGACGCGGGCTTAAGGCGGTGTAACACATTCAAATGACGAAAAAACGGGATCTGATAAGTACGCGCGCCACGGATTCTTCATTTGCGTGGCGCGGCTGCGGGAAATTTGCAACTATAAATAGAGGCAATTCCAGCCGAAAACCCTAGCAAAGACCGGGTGTAAAATCGACCTTGAAGCTCTTTGACTCCAAGATTTCGTTTCAGCAACATCTCAATTGGTATTTCATGTTTTTGAATTTAATTTCCTTTTAGTAGCAAGTAGTATTTGTAGCTAAAGTCTTTGGGAGTGACAACCACTGACTTTGAGCACTTTAGGTTTCTGTTTTAGCATCATTGGATACTGTTTGGATGTTTGGAATTTGGTTTTTGGTTAATGAAAGCATTTGGTTACAATTAATCTTGGTTTTTCGGTATTTGATGTTTTGGATGTTTGTTTGTGTTTTGATTGTTTGAATTGTGTTTGGATCTTGTTTTGGCCATGTTTGGAACTGCTTTCCTTTGCTGAAATCAGTAGCCAATTAGGTTAGTTTTGGGCATTGAACTTTAGCTAGTAGCTGTTTAGTCAGAACCTTAGTTATTAGTTAGGTTATGCTTTGTTTGGTTTGGATGCCTTTCTTTGCTTCTGATTCAGAGATGCACTTCTGATTTCAGAAAGTGACTAGGTTAGTTTGAGTTGAGTTTAGCTTATGCTTGGCTTGACTTTGTTTGGTTATTGCTTTTGGGTAGTTGAGCACTTAGAAACTAGGTCCTCCGACTGTAGTGTGACACTACTAGTTGGTAATCTGTCATTTAGTCTAACCACGAAGCTCCTGCGGATCGACCCTGACTACCACTGTACTAGTGTGTGTTAGGTTTTTTTTATTTTTGACCGCACGACGACCTAGGCGTGTTAATCATTCCATGCATGTCACACCAGAGATGTAATGTAGAGTTTTAGGCATTACAATGACAGAGTAAGAATTGTGGATAACAAGAGCCTAGATATAACTGGAGTTGAAGATATTACACTCCAGACATCATTGGTAACGAAGTGGATTTTGAAAGACGTCAAATTCATTCCAAATTTGAAGAGGATGTTGATATACGTAGAGCAGTTGGATGATGAAAGACACAAAGTTGAGTTTGACAATCACCAATGGTAAGTAGCGAAGGGGAGCATGGTTGTTGCTCGGGGTCAGAAGCAAGGATCCATATATATGGTTGAGGATTTCTCGGACGACATCAGCATGCAGAAGAAGACCCATGCTACAATATAAGTGGTGTCGTGTCAAGATCTGTGGTCTTGCATACTAGATCTGTAGTGACAAGTTCTGAGATAACTGTCGACTTTATGAAAATTTTGGAAAACGGTTATAACTTTTTGATTCATCCACATGATAGACAACACACTTGGAGCTATCATACAAGTTAATAAAACATATATTTAATGTGGATGTTCAAAATTTTAAGTGGATATATTACTTCCCTAAATATAAGGATACTCCAATTTCTAAACAAACGATTTTCAAATAACTCTTACACCAAGGGGAGCCGTGGCCACTCACCTCAAGGGGTTGGAGTGACACGTGGGCGCCACCTCACCTTCCCCTCACTAACCCCTCCAAATCTAGGAAATGGTAACCACACACCAACGACTAACTTTTTTTAATTAAATAATTTAAATAATTTAAATTAAACCAAACTAACTTTTTTAAAAATAACATTTCATTAATTATTAATTAAAAGAAATTAAAATTACAAACATAAATTAAAACGACCAACGACAAATAAAAACAACGAAAATTGAAAACGACACACGATAAAACATGAAAAAAATAAAAGCGTCAATCCTCCAAGACGTAGGAGTCGTTGTCGGCTTCTTCATCTTCGTCGTCGTCCATATACTCCTCCGATTCTTCATCCGTCGACAAGCAAATATTCATCTTCAGTATTAGCGACTTCAATTGCGTTCCGATGGACATGCTCTGACAAGTCCGCTCGAAGGTTGTTGTGCAACTCGTGGCTACGTACCTCCGCTCTATTTTCTCGGTATTGAGCCGTCTCAAAACCGAAAGGTTCACGATGTGGCAACACTTCGTTTTCATCAAATCAGCATATAGCTTTGCCTTCGTATTCTAAAATCATATTGTGTAGAATAATGCACGTGTACATTATAGCATTAATTTTTCTGTCATCCCAAGTACGTGCCGGATTGTAAATAATGTTGAAACGTTTTTTAAGAAAGTCGAACGCTCGTTCTATATCCTTCCGAGCTCCTTCTTGGACCGCCTTAAACCTCAAACGTTTTTTGTCGTTCGGATGGGACCACGCCTTCACAAAATCAGAGTACTCCGGATAAATCTCATCGGTTAAATAATAACCATGTTTGTAAGTAACGTCGTTCACGACAAACGGGACGTCATGAGATATTCCCTGAAATATAACGTTGAATACATGCGATTGATCAAGCACGTTGATGTCGTTGTTAGACCCTACAACTCCGAAAAAAGCATGTCAAAACCAAAGATCCGTCGATATAACCGCTTCTAAAATTATTGTTAGCTCTTTGTGGTCACCCCGCATAAACTGACCACGCCATGCATTTGGACACATCGCCCACGATCAGTGCATGCAATCAATGCTGCCGATCATCCCGGGTAAGCCATGCCTTCCTTGGTGAGCCGTATATAGTTTATGCATGTCGTTCATCGTTGGCTTACGTAAATATCGGGCACCATAAACCGCGATGATGGCTTTGAAAACTTGCAAAGTGACTCTCGTGCCGTTCTTTCGGACATTCGTAAGTATTCATCCTACGAGTCGGCTCCTAAACTTGTGGCTAATTGTCGGGCAGCCGCTGTGCATTTTTGTATTGGCGTAAACCCTTTTACGCCTCTTGCATCCCACAATTGTTGAAAATACGAGATTCGGGATTCCAAATCACCAACAATGCGTAAAAACAATTGTTTATCCATTCGGTACCTATGCCGGAACTTGTAAGCGTATACGGCGTCATCGGAAAAATAATCTTGAATTAAACGATTATGATCGTCATCACATTCTTTACGTAAATCAGGACGCCGGCTTCTAGGCACATGTGAACTTCCCGTTTGGTTTTCGTAGTATGCTAGCGTGCGTTGCATTATATTACCGACGAATTGCATTTCATGGAGCTGGGTGTTATCCTCGTTTGACGACGTTGACGACGAGTTTGAAGACATTTGAGACATTTGTATGTTTTAAAAAATATATGTATCAAGAAGTGAGGATTTTGTGAGTTAAAAATGGTTGTATGTGTGTGTGTGGGTGTGTGTGTATATATATATATATATATATATATATATATATATATATATATATATATATATATATATATATATATATATATATATATATATATATATATATATAGGATCTTTTGAGAACCACAAGTCCCCCGAGAACTCCTAAACCGATATTTTTTTTTAAAAACCGACCCCATAGGCCTCTAAAACGCACATATCTAAGAATTTTCGAAAAAAAAATTGCGAAAAAAACGATTTTTTTTTTTGGAAAAAATTTTGCTCATGTGCAAAAAAAAATTTGCACATGTGCAAACTTTTTTATACGTACATTTTTTTTCAAATTTATTTTACAGAACGCCTTAAATATATGTTAGAAAGACATCCATTAAAAAAACTTGAAAAAAAATGTACGTATAAAAATATCGGTTTGGGAGTTCTCTGTTCTCGGGGTGAAGTTGGTTCTCGGGGTGGCGGAACTTGAAAAAATAGTCCTGGAGGGGGGGGGGGGGGGGGGTGGCGAAATTATTCTAACATAGCATCAAATTTTTTAGGGAGGTCAAAATAAACATATATTTTTTTCACATGTAATAAAAAAATTTATATTAAGAACCAAAATTTTTGGGGGGACAACAACCCCCTCCAGCCCCAATTAAGTTCCGCCTATGGCGATGTTACCGTACGGTGAAGTCCTTTACGCTCCTTTACGCTGGTCACCGCATTCGACCACGGTGCTGCTCCCTTTGGTCTTACGAATTTGATTCCGACTTTTTTTCTTGTGTCAGAAATAGAAGTGTTTTGTTATCATTATTTTTCTGGAAAAGTATTTATTTTGACTTAATTCTTAACTCACACCGGTTATATATTTTGTATACTTACATGTTCGATATACAAACCACAAACCACGCGTAACTTGCTCCAAAAACCTTGACACATGAAAATGGGAAATAATATTTGTTAACAACCATTATGATCGGTACTTGGAAAAAAACTACCCATCAAACAAAGTTAGTAAGTTGCAATCGAATTTTTAAGCCAATCTATTTTACATATTTTGCATCGTCAAACAAGATATCGTTCTTAAGTGTCCATATAATCAAAAAACCAGGAGACTGATCATATCAAACAATTTTTTAGTCCGAATTTTAGCAAATTATGTTTTCAAAATGTTGTTAACGTTTTTTTTACATAATAATATATTTATCTATTTTTGTTAGTAAAGAAGTTGCTCGAACGGCGATTCGGCGTAGTTGACCCTAGCGTCTACATTAATTACCAATATTAATTTACAGTTAACTCAATATATCATTTCTTGCTAATCATTCCAGGTTAATTAATAAGGCTATAAACTTGAAACCGTGTGCCAGTTGGGAAAATGTGAGGATAAAATTAAGTTAGTTAATTATGTAATTAATTAAATGATATATAGCTAGCTATGAAAGGGATAAATTTAAATTCTCTGGTAACCAAAGTCAAACCCATAAGTATGGTTTATTTCAGTTTTCTCGGGCAGTTCACAAGGACACCGCCCCCTAACTACATTACTCCTATTTTTAAGGCAAAAAGAATTTATCAAAGTGAAAAAAGTCGTACATGCAAGAACGATAGGAAATGTTTATAAACAAAATACTAATTGATATCTTTAAAGAAGGGATATTGACAAAATTAGTATTTATGAATGTGTTTATTAATAAAAATAAAAACACTTTTTTCTCATCCATGAAAACTACACCCTTTGTGCAGAAGAGATACATTCCAGAATAGTCAGGAAGGTTTCAGAGTTGGTGACTGATTAGTAAGATTTGACGTAAAAATGTTTCGAAATCTGACATGTCAGCTTTCATGTATACTTCAAACTGACATTGTACATTTCAGACTGTATTATACATTCCGGACACACATTGGCAACATGTTTCAGAATTACACAAATACTACATTTGTTTCCAACATATCTTTCATTACTACCAATATTTCGAAATAGAATTTTGCAACATTTGAAAATGAGTTCATTAAATCGAGTTCGCGAAGAAAGCTTTGCCAGCATCGCTCTTTATTGTCATAAGCTTCAAAGAACCAACTCGAAAAAGTTTACACACATTAAGAAAGACATGAACAACCATTTTGAGTTTAGATTTGTCGCTATTAGATGTGTGATAAGATGCTCTTGTATTATAAGATTTGTTTGTTTGTAGTTATAATTTCATTAATATTGTTTCAATTTCTTGTATAATAATTTGTACATTTATACATTTTTAGTTGCATGTTACCAGTGAATGAGAACTACTTACGTGTCATGTTCATAGTGGTTTCCATGGACGAAATCACTAGTATGGGTTGGGAATGCCGCAAAGTATTGCATCTCTGTCTTGGTTCCTGAGGATGCTAAAGGAATGTATTAGGGACGTTAGGGAAGTAGTCTTCATATACAATATGTATGATTACACAAACATTGCCCTTAGTCATGTCTTCCCAAGTTCATATCGTAGGTATTGTTGTCAATTTTTTATTAATGAAATTGCCATCCAAGACTAGAAAAGCTAGAATATTCGAAGTTTTGTTCTAACGGATGCAAAACTTATACCATGTCTGATTTAAAGAATTTTGGCTAGTCTACAACAAGAAATCCCAAGCCAACGTAACTAACTTAACAATATTGGTCATGTGAAATAGGCAAGAGCTTTTTCCCCCTAAATTAATTTTAATATAATGGTTGTTCATATTCTCGGCGATATATATATATAATCAATATGTGAAGAGAATATACTGACAATGACACTTATTGAGGTTATATGTGAGACGATTTAAAGCTTGTATATTCAATGCAATGAAATTTTATATATATATATATATATATATATATATATATATATATATATATATATATATATATATATATATATATATATATATATATATATAGTACTATTGAATGACAAGAATCCTAATATTATTTGCAGGTACTTGGTGGTGAACCTATCCCTTACACAAAGATGGTGCTTGGAAGGATGATGCATAAGTCAGTGAGTTGGTAACCACAATACATCTCCAATTTCCATTTTGAAGCAAGAGATTGTATGAACAATGATATTGTTAATCTACATAACAATACACGTACATTTGAAAAATAAAGTAATCATGTTATACCTTGTGCTCATTCGTTAGTAACAACGCAATCAATCAACATACTGGATTGTTACCATTTGGTTTATATTTATTTCAAGTCTGCAATGTATCGAACTGCCTACCAAACGAAAATGGTTCATCCTCTACCACCTCCACATGATTGTGAATTCCAAATGAAGTGATGGTCATGTTACCCTTATAATAGCTTAAAGTTCATTCAGTTGTTTAGTCTATGTAACTGATCGAGTAATTTATGTTTAAATTTGTCATTCGCAAGAACAATTGTTACTTTTTATGCAATCGAGTTAAATGTTTATTATATCTACTTTTAAGTTTATGTTATAATACATTGCTTTCCACCTACAATCTCCAGTTTACCATAACATTATAAATTCACAAGAGCAATATTTACTTTCCACCTACCACCTTAGTTGAGTACTCAATAAAGTGTTCTAATCCTATTAGACTATTATTCACTTAAAGATGGGTTCATCTAGAGCTTGTGTTTGACATTATGAATAAGAAGATGGTTATATTTGTTCCAATATTAACCTTTTTCATGTAATCTAAGAATAACTGCTACCAACTAAGATCCCAATTTACATATTTGAAGCGATGATGCGAGCTGAAGAAGATAACTGAATGGATTCAGAAAAGAGTTGGATACTTAATGACTATTCAAATGTTCTAGTAGCACAGGTGAAAGCAAAGAAAAAAGGGTAGCTGATACTAAGAAAAAACTAAAAGAAGTAAAAAATAGATTAGTGGTGAATATGAGAAGATTGACAAGCTCCAGGTGGAACGAGAACATCTAGAAGACGTTGTTAGAATTATATGAGGTGTTATTGACCACAAAAAAGAAATTCATCCATTATAATTTTTGGAGACGTGGACGAAAATTAAGTTTGTAATGAATGTAATTATGGTTTAATTAGTTTGTTAGGTTCTTCAATCATTTTATATCGTTTTGCTCTAGCTAATGAAAAAGAAAAGTATAGTTATTCATGAAAATCATAACAAGCTACCAATGACTGCTCAAAATCACATTACATATTATTTTATATGCTAAAATATATACTTGGGACTTGTTAAAGGTGCAAACGATCAGTGTTCATGTGAACTTCAAACAATCAAATGTATCTTTCTATTAAGTGCATCGCAATATCAGCCATTTGAACTCGCTCCTCAAGTGTTGCGCTCACCACAAGTGCCTTTTGGATTCTTTCCATTGAGTTGAGAATGTCTTATATATCTTCAGACATTGTAATCAAGGGCATTTATATATTATAAAACATTAACTTTCTATGTTCCTAAGCTTCTAAATGCAGTAATAGGCTCTGTAATTCTAAAAGTTAGTCTTGTACACGGTGAAATTAACGAATCAATGCTAACACAATCATATCAAAATGACCTTATTGTCTAAGCTTAATGCATATCACATCAAGTTCAATTGGTGAAGCTAGTATAACAGTGGATGTCGAATACCATTATAAGAAAATGTACAATCTTTAAAACAATGATATTGTTCCAAATAACTATTTAGACATTATAAGGTGATAACTAGTTTGTGGAGTTATCGACACCCAAAAAATATTACACTAGTCTAAAAATACAACGAAGATGCATATTTTATAGCGACTAAGAGAATTTGTGAAGAAAAAACGAAAAAAAAACAAAAAGAAAACAAAAAACAAGTTTTGTTACACATGCATATGAACATGTGCATACTCACATCCACATAAAAATGAGTTTTTCTAAAGAACAAAAATTCGACTCTTTAAGATGTATACAACAATTAAACATGGTGTGTTTTTAAATGATGTATGGATAAAAAGTCTCGTTTTAAGGGTAGTTTTTAGGATGATTTGAATTCTCATTTGAACTTCTCTCTCACTCTATATATATATATATATATATATATATATATATATATATATATATATATATATATATATATATATATATATATATATATATATATATATACATACATACATACATACATACATACATACATACATACATACATACATACATACACACACACTAGGCGAAAACATGCGCACTGCACGGTATACAATTATGTAGTTAAAATATTTATAAATATATGTTATCAAAAGTAAGTATTTTGTTATCAACATTCAAATAATGATTTTTATTTTAAGTCGATATAGAACATAGTGTAATGCCCAGTTTCTCATACGAAGTATACCAAAAAAATTTCAAACAATAACACATTAAAAATGGGTATACTTGTACTCAAACCACGTAAACAAGATGTATCAACATAATTAATTACACAAAAGGTTCGTATAAATCCGACCAGGCATTACAAATAAATATTAACACGACTAAAGGACAGACTCTAAGTTGTCCATCTCTCTTTATCACATGCCTTCCCTATCACAACAACAGATACCTGCAAAACAACATACAACTCAAGTGTAAGCTTATAAAAAGCTTAGTGAATAATCTCTTTATCAACACCCATTTCTCATTATCCGCTCATGCTAATCTCATTAGAAATTATAGATATACATCTCCTCTCTATCTCTGAGACCTGCAATCACATAAACTTTACAACACCGGTTAAATATTAGCAAATATCGACTTCTCAGTAAGTACCGCACTTGGTACTTCTCACAGACTCAGTTATAATCACTCATATATATATATATATATATATATATATATATATATATATATATATATATATATATATATATATATATATATATATATATATATATATATATATATATATATATATTCTCATTTCGCAACCAATTATACTACAACTCAATAGCTCTCATGGCTATACAAATCCACTCAAAACTCTATAAGACGACTACATTAGCATTTACTCGGTACATACAATCAATATGTATATTCAATTCTATTACTGTTATTTACGAATAACAATTTACTCCTCAATCGAATTGTAACGATATCAACATAACACATATATATAAATATTTAACCTACAACAAGGTAAAACTCTTCTCAAGTACTAGAGAGTACTCACTTGATAACGACTTGGTATGTGAAATTCCCAATTTACGCGTATCGGGCTCCTATTCACTAGACTTGGTTATCTCACCACAATCTAAATCAGTTCCCCAACATCCTCAATCATCTCAATAACATCTATCTCAAAAGATATAGCAATTGAAATAGGAAAAGGAGTATAAATGGTAAATATCAACTCTATATTCACCGAAACCCCCAAATCCGCGGTTCTACTCATTCAATCGTAGAAACTCGATAATAATGACACCAATCACTCCAAAGGCATCCACTAACAATCTACTAACAATATATATAACAATATATAGCTAAATCTTAAGATTTAAAACTAGGGTTTGAAAACCCCCAAACCGAGAAATTACTCACCACGACGAATTAGGAAGCAAGAACATGTTTATGGGGTTAGATCCGCACTTCTTTATGTTTTCCCACGAACCTCTTGGCTTTATTTCACTCAAAATCGCCATTTCTAGCTCTGAAAATCGAAAAGGGAATGTTTTTGTTCGAAATGAACATTTTCTGCACATTATATAGTCTGCAGGTCCCACACGACTCCGTGTGGATCTACACGACCCCGTGTGGATCCACTGCTTCTATTGACACGACCCCGTGTGGAATCACATGATCCCGTGTAAGTATGGAAGGCTCTTGGGTTGTTTTTACACGACCCCTATGACCCATTTTTAGTACTTTTCAAGCTCAAACTCCTCACAAATGAGTTTCTAACCATCATAACTCATATAAAAACCTATTTAACCTTAATTACACTAAGATTAACACAATCTCACTACTAATTAGTATTATGGTATTATACATAGTAACTATTTTAAATTATATTTAATTTAGTGCTATTTTTAACTATATGTATGATTGATTAATTAAAATAACCATATTTTAGAACAACATCATTTCAATGTCACTTACCTTTGGGTTATACGTGAATCAATTTAAATATAATATTTAATTATTATTGTTTTTAACTATTGTTATGGTCAATTAAATTGAAAATAACTTATTTGTCAAAATTTTATTTTGATCATTATGATTATTTCAAATTTCGAACATTGTTTTTTGTTTGTAAGGAAACAATTTAATATTAATTTGTTCAGTTTAACTATTATTATTGTTAGTTATATTTAAAACTACATTTTTTAAAAGTTTGTATGATTATAAAAAATAGATTTTGTATAATATTTTAATTAAATTGGCATTACAATTTAGGTTTTATATTTAAAATGTTTAACTATTTAAAAAATAGTTTTTGGATTTTCTTTTATGTTTAGTTGAAATTTTGATTTAAGTTTTCTTTTCAATGTTATATTTAAATTAGCAAATTAAGTATAATATATTTATAATTCAAAAGTTGTGATGTTAAAATGATGATGTTTTACATACAATGACATATCTAAACTAATAGAGAAGTATATTATGCTAAAAATTAAAGTGCTACCGTTAGAAGTGGAATAATAAAAAAGTTTAATATATTAAAAAATCAACTTAATATAGTATAAGGTTAATTATTTTTTTATCTTGTAACAAATAAAAAATACATTCAACTTCTATTTTGTATTTATCAAGAAACAATACATATAAGAAATATATAAATGATCAAGCTTATATTTATCTACATTTAACATCTTCATATTTCATATACATGTCATATATATAGATTGTCTGATGTTGACAAAAACGGGCAGATTGATTACATCAAGTTCATCACAACAATGCATCGATACAAGTTAGAAAAGGAATAACATTGGAATGATGAACTACGTAAACGGGTCGATTGAATACATCGGGCTCATCACAGATTCAGAAAGCATGTGTATTGTGAATCTTTGAGTGAATTAGGTTTATTACAATAGATGAATTAGAAACGACAATGATCAACTATGGAATTAGGATCACATCGAGGCTAATTTAGTTATTGCTTCTATTTTTCCCTTATAAATCTCTCTCTACCAATAATTCCCTCTGTCTCGGCCATCTCTGATATGTCTCTTGCACGCACACCCGATTGGTGTGTGTATGTTTTTCGGCCTACAAGTCTTTGGGGTGGGGGAGGGTTTGGACAAAAATTCATAATTGTCCTTGTGGTTTGTAAAACACGTTTTTACCCTCACATGTCTTGCACTGTTCTCATTTAACAGACCAAAATAGACTTTGAAAAGTTTTTAAACTACAGGGACCGTCCTTAAGGTTTTTGAAAGTTAGTGACTGAACTTGATATTCTGGAAAACCACATGGATCATTTTTGAAGTTTTGTCAAAATTGAATCGAGGATATAATTGTCAATTAACTATAGATTTCAGTAGATAAATAAAAAAAATTGTGGAAAAATCAGCTACCATAAAATAAAGATATTAAAAAAAATACCAATGTTTATAATTTATGGTTCTCCAACGTTATAATTAATTTTATGGTAAAGAAACAATACCATAATTGTAAAGGTCGAATATTTACCGACGGGAGTTATTAATGGCAACCTACCTTGTTAAAATGTAAAGTTTAAACCCGGTATTAATTCTTCCTAAAACCGTTAAGAGATATTATCTTTAGCAAGAGACAAATACCCTTAAAAAACGGAACCAATTTTTTAAAAGTTCCAAAATAAAGAAAACCCCACCGAAATTAATTTTTCTTTATTTAATTACATAATTTTCAAAAAGAAAAGGAAAAATAATTTATGCGCTTGTCTTGTCTTATATTGAGAGCTTTGTTCTATAAAAGACTCAACACCCTTCTCTCTCTAAACTCCCCCCACAAAATTTTGCTTTCTTTTCACACAATCAACACGGAAGAAAGAGAGAGAGAATGGAAGAAATTGCATCTTTATGGAGCTATCAAGAGGTGGGTTATGATTCATTCTTTCTTTGCTGTTCAATTCAAGTATATATATCGCTGTTTTGGGCGATAAATACTGGTTTTTCCGCCATTGTTGAGGATTACTGTACCGTGCGACTAGAAATTGAGCTTAAAATCAAACTTTTCTCATCTGGGGTTTTTCCAAATTGTGGATTACTTGCATTCATTTTCAAGTTTAATTGAAATTTGAAATGGGTGTTTGGTTGATTCGGGATTTTTTTCAATGGGTTTACAAGATTTTGATGTTTCCTTCAGATTCTGATTAAACCCATATTAAATTAAGAATCCAAGTTATATTTTTCAGGTGTTTTGGTAATATGTTAACTTATTCCGTTTTGAATAAATTTTGATTAATTTAATAGCTTTTTCCATGATATTTCAAGATTTTGATATTGTTTACTCACCGTCAGTTCTTCAGATATCATGTGAAACTATTTTACACAATGATAAGAACAGTTTTCTTAAGATTATACTTGAACTTCTCAAATATGCGATCCACGTGGATTTGTAAAACTTCTGTAATGAGCTTTTTGCATGCTCTTCTTATAGAAATATTCATGCGGTAATTACTTGTACGGTACATATATACATCACTTGTAAATTTTAGTGTGTATTTCTCATTTTCCTTTTACGAATTAGAGGACATAGATATTATGGGCCTTATTTAGTTATAGACGGTCTCTTTTCTGTCCACTTTTTCTTCTCTTTTTGAAATCTTTTTTATTTCCATCATATCACTCTTCATGTAGTGATAAAAAAAAGGGTGCTAAAAAAAGTCCTGGTACTAGAAGTCTTTGTTGATGTTGATATCTCTTGCCTCTTTCTTATTATTTACCAATATTCCATATTTTAATTATTAATGTCATTTTTACCCCATTAAAATTGTTGCTTCATGGATATTTGGTCTGCCTTTAGGTGGTTTAAGGCCTTGGGATCCGGGCGTCGGTCCCATTTACTGTCAAAAAGTCACTTTTACCCGTTTTTTAACTGTATTTGATCTATCGTTAGTGGTCTAAATGTTATTAGTTATTACACTACAAAATTTTAATAATAACTGTTGAATTTAACTGACCGGGTTCTTGAAATTGCAGAATATCGATGAACTCAAACAAAAACTTTTGTACACGACACTTGAATTAGAAGCCGTGAAAGCCGAAACAGATGAAAGAATGAAAAGAAACACTGAATCAATGAAACAAGTGTTGCAACTTTTAAAGATTGCTTATCAAGAAAGAGATGAAGCAAAAGATCAACTTCAAAAGCTTCTAATGAAGATAATGCCCACAAACGACCAACAAATCTTCAATCCCACAAACCCCTCAATTCCTAATTGTTTCATGAACGATCAAATTCAACATACTCAAGGCCCATTAACGATACCCGCAAAAGCCAATTCAAGTATCACCGAATCAAATAGCCTATCGGATGCATACAATCATAGCTCGTCTCCTGTTGACTCGTTTTTTGACCCGATTTCATCTCCCGAGTTTTCTAATATTAATGCTGAAACCCAATTTGTTCAAGATTATAGTGTACCTAAAGTCGACCAGGCTACTTTGGTGATGGACGCGATGATTAGAGGCAAGACCTTGCCACAAAAGGGGAAGTTACTGCAAACAGTATTGGAAGCGGGTCCACTTCTGCAAACATTGCTTGTGTCGGGCCCGCTTCCAAGGTGGCGGAATCCGCCACCACTTCAAGCTTTCCACATCCCACCAATGGTGGCTGCAGTGGACCAGTTCGCTGTGGTCCAAAAACAGGATGTGGGAAGCCCTTTTAAATTGTTGTTGAAACAATCGCAGCCGTATGCTGAAATGGCATGCGGGAGTTCTTCTCAAATGATGGTAGGCGGTGGTGGTAGTGGCGGCGGCGGCGGCGGCGGTGTTTTGAGTTTTGGTGATGTTAATTTTGGTAGTAATTGTCAAGGGAGTATGTTAGCTTGTCCTGGTGCTAGTAATTTTGGCTCTATTGGAAAGAGGCAAAGGTTACATTAAGATCCTAAATTTTTATTTTCATTTTTTGTAAAGGGTTTTCTATATATGAGGGGTGTATAGGGTGAATTGGTGATATCCTGTTTTGGGATTTTGATTTCATGACGGTGATTTTATTATATGGGTTTTTATGTCAATTTCATACTTGTCAAGTTGTTACATCATTCGACATAAGAATCTTAAAACGATCTAAAAAGTTTGTCTCGTTTGTTTTATCGAGTCAGAAATCTCACTGAAAATTGTTTTGATTATAGGGTCATTAAGAAATCTTGTGTTAGGAAATATTTACTATTAATTCCCGGTTATTTATTAAGTGTCAAAAATGGCACCTTTAAATGTGTTAAATAATGCATCATAAAGGAATTCTGGCCCAAATAAATAAATTTTCAAGAAAAACACAAAATGGGTCAGGAGTTTGTTGATGAGGTTGTAAAAAAAGCGAGAAATCAAAAACACACAACGTGACATGCATTATTACAAACAACAAAAACTTGCCATCGGGTTAGATGGCGTGTATATATTTAAACTATCATGTATAATTTTCATCGTAAATAAATCAATTTGAATAGTACTGCGGATATGTGTGTGGTATACTAAATCATATTTGATTATACAGTTTCATAACTCAGTTTGACACATCCGATGAGTCATTTTTATCAATAATCTGACTAAGTAAAGGGTCTGATATATCGGACCCATATATATGACCCATCTTTGTTCTCTTGGTTTCAAAGTACCTCCTGTTTTCATCGGTAATCGGAGTCAATACTGGAACTCGGCCTACAATTGCCAAACCGTAGCCCTTGAGCCCGGTAAACTTAGCCGGATTGTTAGTCATTAGACGCATCGTCTGAACTCCAATGTCTCGTAGCATCTGCCAAAAAGAAACACTTAGTTAAGTCGTTATGCAATGAAATTCAACATCACCACAAATTATGTATCATGCATATTGTGCCCGGTACAAAATATGTACTAGTCATGATGTGTCAGCTACATTCTATGTATCAAGTGTCAACTAATCTTGCCTGATGCATGGTATGCATAGTATGTATTTGACACATCGTGCATCATACATTGATATGTCCTGTACGGACATATCGCCTAATATAAAGTTTGTATGATACCGCATGGTCCAACCAAAGTATGTATAAACATATTACAAGCACCGGACACTATATGTGTGATACAAAATAAGGAGCATAATGTGTCTGATATATCAGACACAATATCTCCTATACATAGACGCATACAACGTATCTGATACGTTTTAATTCACAATGAGACTAACCTGAGCACCGATTCCATATTCCCGTGCATCAGGAGCAAACCCTAGCTCGAGATTGGCTTCGACAGTGTCGTGACCTTGATCTTGCAAGTTATATGCCTTTAACTTGTGTCCCAATCCTATACCTCTCCCTTCGTGTCCCCGAAGATAAATAAGGGCTCCTCGACCCGATTCCTCTATAATCTGCATGGCCAATGCCAATTGGTTGCCACAATCGCAACGACCCGACCCAAATATGTCTCCGGTCAAACATTCCGAATGAACCCGTACTAAAACATCGTGCCCATTCCCAATGTCTCCCTGTTCAACAAAAATTCAAACCCATTAGTCCCGAATATGGTTTAGTGCTGAAAATTTGTTGACTTTTGTTATTTGTACCTTGACAACGGCTATATGCTCGGTTCCATCTAGTTTTGATCTATAACAATAAGCTTCAAACAAACCCCACCTCGTTGGTAGCCTTGAAATCGCAATTCTTTCAACTAGTCTCTCCCTCTTCCTTCTATACCTACAATTTTCAAAAAAAGAAAACGATTGTAACAAACTCGTTGTAACAATTTCAGGGATTAGCATTGAACGAGAGAATACCTTATTAAATCGGTGATTAAAACAAGAGGGATGTTGTGATCAAGTGCTAGTTTTCTTAAACGGTTCAATTGGGCAATAGAACCGTCTTCTGGATTGACGATTGTTGAAAGAACGGAAACCGGATCCAGACCAGCGAGTTTAACCAGATCAACTGACGCCTCCGTGTGTCCAGCTCGTCTCAGAACGCCGCCGTTTCGGTACTTTAAAGGAAACACATGGCCGGGCCTTCTAAAACTTTGTGGGCCGGAGGAATGGGAAGCTAAAGCCAGAATCGTTTTCGCTCTATCGGAAGCAGATACTCCGGTTGCTGTGTCGATTGCGTCCTTTAAAGAAAGTCAATGTTAGTAGTTTTTCAAATGAGCCGTTTTTTGTCACGCTGATTTCTCGAAATGGTTATGGAAGAATACCACTGTGATCGTGAATGATGGAGCCGAAGAGTTGTGTTCGTTTTCCGGTGACATTAGAGGGAGGTTTAATCTTTCGAGATCGTTTGTCGTCATGCCAACGGAGATGATCCCGGAGCCGTGTCTGATTACGAACCCGATGGTTTCTGGTGATGCGAATGATGCTGCCAAGACAAAGTTTCCTTCGATATCGCCATCTTCGTCATCAACGACGATCACAAACTTTTCACGATTGCATCAAGAAGTATAAATAAGTTATATGTATAGTAATCAGAAGTGAAGTGTGATTACGGTGATGAGGATGTTAACCAACCTTTCCTAGCCGGAGAGTGGCAAGAGCGTCCTCGACGGAGGAGAAGCCGTCGGAGGGGCAATCGGGATCACCCTCAGCATCACTAACAAAGAAATCAACGGTATCAGGGGTTATCTCGGCATCAACGGTCCTAAAAGCTTCTGAAATTTCCGGCGAAGGGAACAGTTCGCCGGCGTCAGAAGATGAAACACCGAAAACTGAACCGTTCTCACTGCCGCCACCGCTACCGAGTGCCCAGCAAGTGAAAGCGAGTGTCTTGCGGGCGGAAATTGGTGGTGGCTTCAGAGGTGCGTAGATTGCTGTGTGTCTTGTGGTGGTGGTGTTGAATGGTGGGAAGAGTGGGTGGTGAAAGATGACGGAATCCATGGTGGTTGGCGGTGGAAAGAAGCACCTCTTGTTGTGGATGCGATTTGAAACGTGGCTTTGTGTTCTGTTTTCTTTATCCAAAACAGGGGAGTTACTCAACCAGTGATACCCGAATTTAAATTATATTTGTGATTTCAATTTTCAAGGTTATTGCTATATAAGTTTAAAATTTGAAGGCTTAATTTTTAATTTAACTGGATTTTTTTTACTAATTTTTTGTATTTTTTCTAATATGATTTAGTTTTCAGACTTTTAAAAGGTAACGATCAAGTTACCACTGACATGTCGATAATATTGACATGACATGATAATTGGATAATCACGTTAGTTTATATTAATAATACTATAAAAATTCAATAATTTAAGACTCGATTTTTATTTTACCATAACTTTTTTTTTGTTCTATAAAAGTCATTATGATTTCGAAAACATTTCATAAAAGTCGTTATTTTTTCATAAAGGCCATTATTTTTTTCGAAAACTTTTCATAAAAGTCATTACTTTTTCGAAAAATTTTCATATATTGTTTACATCAATTTTTTTTCATATAATATGCATATAGAGAACAAAAAACCATTATTTTTTCGAAAACTCGTTTGCCTCTTCCTCGAAGTCTTGGTTGGAATCTCTTTTAAAACTTTTCTTTTTCAGAACACGTTGATCATACATATTATATTGAACAAAAAACAAACTTTGAACAAACTCTCTCGCAGATCAGGTGGCACGTCTTACTGTCAATCAAGTAGACGTCCTGTATTCAAATCTTACATTAGCAGCTTATAAAAAATTAAGCCACAAAGTAGTAGATGAGATTTGAAGACGGGGCACCTTATCTGCCAGGGAACTTGTTCGAGGATAGAGGCAAGCGATTTAACTAGTTGGACAACGATTCTTTGTTAGCATTATTAATACAAGTTCGGACAATGGGTTCTTTGTTAGCATTATAATTACATGAAAAAAAATTACGTATTTATGTGTATTATACGGAAAAAAAATTTATGTTAACAATATATTAAAGAATTTTGAAAAAATAATGGTTTTTATGAAAAAATTTCGAAAACATGACTTTTATAGAACAAAAAATTATGGCAAACCTTAAATTCTTGGACTTTTATATTATTAATAATATAAGCTGACGTGACTATCCAATCATCATGTCACGCTAACATTACCGACAAGTCAGTGGTAACCTGACGGTTACCTTTAAAAGCTAAAAAATAAACTTTTTGAAAAAACTATGGCAAATTAATATCAAAAAAAGTTTGGTAAATTAGAATTAGGCCTGAAATTTTAGGATTTTGTAACTAACCCATATTTCTTTATCCGTTTTCGTTATTCATAATATTAAGTTATTATTACTATTATTTTCAATAAATTAATTTAAAAAACAAAAATGAATAAGTCTAGTGGTTACATATTTGTGCTTTTTGCAAATCAAATCAATTGTAATTCTAAAATGTGAAAGAGCGACGAGCCTTTTTATAACAAACGTGATCATATCAAATATGTTGTTTTTGTTTTTTATAACTGTTACAGAGTAAAGTTCAATTGAGAACCTAAAAAAGCCTAGGAACCTAAGAACCCATTTTATGAACTTTTTTTCTAGACAATATTTTTCAAAAAAAAATATACCAAAATTTTTATTATGATGCGTCCAGAAGATTTCAAAAAAAAATTCAAAAAAAAATCATTTTTTTAATTTTTTTTTCATATGAGTTTATGGTTTAGAGTTTAGGGTTTAGGGTTTAGGTTTAGGGTTTAGTGTTTAGGGTTTAGGGTTTAGAAATCTCTTAGACGCTTTAAATAAAAAAATTGGATGCAAAAAAAAATCATTTATTATTATTATTTTTTTCATATGGGTTTAGGGTTTAGGGTTTAGGGTTTAGGGTTTAAGTTTAGGGTTTAGGGTTTAGGGTTTAGGATTTAGGGTTTAAGGTTTAGAAATCTCTTAGACGCTTTAAATAAAAAAATTGGATGCAATTTTTTTTGAAAAATATTGTGTATAAAAAAAGTTCCTAGGTTCCTAGGGTTTTTTAGATTCTCTCATGATCTCGACCCAACTGTTACAAATACGTTTTTGTTTTTTTGAATTTATTTGGTTAGATGAAATGAAAAAAAAAACGAAATAAACAAAAATGCCATCGTGAAATCACTCGTCACAACTATTTTATGCAATTGCAGAAGAACAACCCAATGTTGAGATCCAAACGAACAAAAATGTAGCCGTATAAGTTAAATACTTATATCCCAACCCGACAAAGAACGGCCTGATTCCAACTTGGTTAAATGGGCTTA